>JBBPNM010000182.1:0-13367 GCA_038090895.1 Boletus bicoloroides
GAGGTGATGAGTGTGGTGGTACCTGTGGTGGAGGAAGCTCAATTGGACGAGGTGGAGCCTGAACCCGAACCCGAGCCGGAGCCGGAGCTTGAACCGCTTGTGTCCCCACCGAAGAAGAAGCGGAAGAAGGAAGTCGTGCAAAAGGAGCAGAGCGTCGAGGTTGAGTCGGAGGTCGAGGATGACGTGGGTCTGGATGTGCGGAAGCGAGTCCTGTCAGAAGACGTCGAGGCGGAAGAGCCGGTCAAGAAAAGGGTGAAAAAGGACGTTGTGGAAGAGGAGGTCCCGGTCCCGGTCAAGAAAGCACCGTCCAAGAAGAAGCCGCTCAAGAAGAAACCGGTCAAAGAGGTCATCGAGGAAGTTATCCTCTCGGAAACCTTGGAGTTCGTTCCGCCCACTACCACGACCATTGATGTCTCCAAACAGGAACCTATATCCCCTTCGCCTACGCCCATTCCGCAGGTGCCACCGCCACCGATTGGACCTCCCGATCCGTTGCAGGAAGGTATCTGCGAAGACGACGAAGACCTCTACTTTGCCCGATTGGTGCTTTCCGGAGAAACAGAACCCCAACGCGCACCGTCACCTCCCCCCGACGCCGTTCCACCTTTCCGCAAACATCTTACAGGCTCCGCGCGTACGGAAGGCTACTACAAGATCTCACACGCCGAGAAATCAGCCTACGTCGCCCAATACACGCTTCGTTCTACCAATGTCGAAAACGCTGCTCCGACGGAGCAGCCACCTGCTCAGCATGTCACTTCTTCGCGATCGAATCGCGCTAATGCGCGGCGGCGTGCGCAAGGTTTGGAAGAGATCAATCAGGTCCAACGTGCCGTCGCGCTGTCGAAAGGCGAGACTGGCGCAGCGGAGCTCTCGATCAAGTTCAACCAGTTGCAAACCCGGAAGAAGCATCTCCGTTTCGCGCGATCTCCTATCCACGATTGGGGATTGTATGCCATGGAGCGTATTGCAAAGGGGGAAATGGTTATCGAGTATGTGGGCGAGATTATTCGTGCGCAAGTGGCAGATAAGCGTGAAAAGGTTTACGAGAGGCAGGGAATCGGGAGTAGTTATCTTTTCCGGATCGATGAGGATTTGGTCGTGGATGCCACCAAGAAGGGCAATCTTGGGTGAGTTCCCCGTTTAAAGCATCATGCCCGTTGAAGCGTGTTTGACGGACGATGGACGAGAATAGGCGGCTGATCAATCACTCTTGTGATCCTAATTGTACGGCCAAGATTATCACGATCAGTGGGGAGAAGAAGATTGTCATCTATGCCAAGCAGGATATCGAGCTTGGCGACGAGATCACATACGGTGCGTCGTCTTTTTCACGTTCTTCCTTTTCTTGACTGACACCTTGCTAGATTACCACTTTCCCATCGAACAAGACAAGATTCCGTGTTTATGTGGCTCTACCAAATGTCGTGGTTATCTCAACTAGACCTATGCGAACGCTATTCCCACTCTCACTCCGCGTTGCTCGCCCACGTCCTTGTTTCCGTTCCTCTCTCTCTTCTCGGTCACTGGTCATCACGCTCTCCCATACTGAATGCAAATCATACCCTCCTCCCTCATACAACACTCACGGTATCAACTCGTCCAACTCACTGCGCTATGTATCATCCAGATTATTGCATGGTTTTCGTCTTTCTTTTTTTTCTCGTATCTTTTTTTTTTCGTTATTCTTCTTTTTTTCGTCCTGTTTTGCATTGCATCGCCAGCAATCTACTGACCCATACATGATTACATCGTGTGAGCTGAGATAACTGGAGACGCCGAGGTAAGTTTGACTCATGGACTTTTTGGAGCCTCTACTACTACGTCAGGTTAGTACAGCCAGTTTCGATATGCACTAGCTCATCAGTTCGTCAACCTGGCTTATTTACTACTTTTCAACAGTTCTCGGACCGTCTTGACATCGTTGAAGCTGCGGTTCCCAGGCAAGCAGTGGCAAACTTGGAGCAGCGTGGCTCTTCCGTTCCATGAATGACTCCCGCAACTCGGTGACTCTGCCCATTGCAACCAATTGGCTTTGAATCTTGAAAGGATATCCTTTGCCCATGGCCAACTTGCTGGATCGGCCATTGATACTATTTATCCAAATTTGGCACGTCTCATTCAAGGAGGAATCAAAGTTGGTGGTGCTGGAGTCAGCCCTGAAGATTGAACTACCACAGGTGTTATTCGTTGAAAGCTATCGTAACCCCCGTGGGTGTTGCCAGCAGCAACGTACTGCGATCGCTTCAATTTTGCTCTCGTCTCGAGCGTCTTGCTCGCTTCTCCGGTTCTGGCTGTTTCTCATCCTACCAGTGGTGTTCTTTGTCCTACTTGATTTCTCAAGCATTGGTGTCTCAGCTGGAGAGATTATGACTGTCACCGCTTCTTCCATGACGTCTGGTAACGTCACGATCGAGAATCTGACCAGTGGATAGTCCGTGTCTCACTTCCACCTCCGGGCTCTGCAAGGAGAACGCAGCGTGGACCGCCGAAGGTTTGGACTAATGTTGCAGGTCTTGCTCCCTTTGCCAACTTTAACACGGGCGACCAGTCATGGGATCTACCCGCCGTAAATGCGCCACCGTCATCGAACAGTCGACTTCCGACCTTTGTCTCGATCGGCAAATCTTCTATCACCATTCAGTATGAGTAAGCACAGGGACTTACTTAAATGAACAGCGGCTATTCGCCATTGAGAGATGGAAATATGTAATGGGTTGCTGGTCGTACGTTCCCTTTCAGTTCCTTATACTTATCGCCCTCTTTTCTCCATAACCGTTTGCATTGCACAGCATGTTCAGTCTGGGGGGATTGCCTTCCCTTAGACCCTCGTCCCAGGCGAGGTCAACATCCGGGAATTCGATACAAACTCTGACCAAAACAGCGACTTCCCGCCTCTTCCCGCGTTGCTCTTGACCTAAGCGACGGTAACGACATCTAACTTTTTTAAAACTTCCCTGCCCTTTCTAGAGTGACACAATGCAGCTGACTACACACCAAAACAGACACATTCGAGTCTCGAGGTCTGTTTACTATTCGTTCGTTCGTTTCGGACCGGTGATATATTGTCATATAGTGATTGAGTATCTTGTTCTACTTATGCTCTGTCCCAACATTGTCTTGATCCAAAGAAAGGTGAGCAAGCCACTTTTTTTTTTTCATTTGATGGTCGGTACTCATTTTTGCCCAGGCGAGCCATGATGATGAAAGAGGCAAAGTTTAGGACTCGAATTTCATTGGCTCTCATGATGAATCACGGCCTCTCAACAGACCGCGTTTTTCAGGCGTTCAATTTCAGTGGAAATGAGACGAAAGAAGACAGTCTCTCTTGTCTCTCGCCTTTTGCCTTCAGTGTACTCATCTTAATCAACCAGTCAGTGTCCGCATAGAAGGATGGATACGTGAGGGACGTGACAGGTCACCCATTCCAGAGCTCAAACAAAGGTCCCAAGTCATTGCGGCCTGCCCTAGTCGTGTGGGAGATCTGCGGTCTTGAATTCATCATCACATAATAGACAGGTCATGCGAAGGGAACAAGACGAGTAATTAATTTTGAAAGTGCAAGATTTCGTTAGACAAGCCCCGGCCGATGGCTTGACCAACGGGCACCCTCTTTTGCGCCCTCAGTGCCCGCTTGAAGACTCGGCGGACATGTCTACTATCCCATGACTTTATCTCGTTGCCCGCATTCCATTTTTCACCGGCACGTTGCGTGAAGCAGATGCACGAAGGCAGCGGTTCGGCATCTTTTTGATCTCCCTATTGGCGCACTTACTTTGAACCACCGCGTGGAGCGGACGAACAGAAAGCTATGAGGACGCCAAGTACGAGCAATGCTTAGACCCGGTCTGGTGTTAGCCCGCTGACCAAACCGCCGAATACATATACTTCGGATCCACGGAAGAGTTGGCCAAGAGCAATCCAGAGACGGAGGGGGAGAGGCTAGGCCTTGAAAAGTGGCGTGATTTTAATCACTTATCCCACTGAGAATCTGGGTCGACGTTCTACATTGCTCGTCCGGTTTCGTCGGTTCCCGTCTTGTTCAGTCCAGAACTGGTTTCCAGAGGTCTGACATTCTCGATGAGGAGACTGAATCAGATTAATCATGGGTGGGAGTGGGTATCCGTCGTGACTCCTTGCTCCAAAATGCTCCGCATGTGGATCTTGCACGCAGGTCCCGTGATATCTTCGTAGTATGACTCTGGGAACAAAGATTGGTATCGGTGCTTCACATCCATACTCATGGCGAAATATCTGCAATCACCACCTCTCGGGTACACTTGCGATCTCACCGGCTCGCGAAAATGTTCCAGACGTTCCGCGGAAACTCCTCTCAAGTAAGGAACCTTACCCCTAATACTATGGCATGGACACGCTTCCCATTTTTATCGCGATTGATTATCATCTGTGTACGCCGAGTAGCCAGGTCATCAAGGCAGCCAAGTACGACGGCGTCCCGCTGGACTCCATTAGTCCAATGGAGTCATCATAGCGCGAATAACGGTGGTGAAATTTCAAAATACTCGGCCCGTTCCACTCACATTTAGGCTGATAGTAATCCTGCTGAACAAGCCCAACGTTTTGGTGTGTATCGGGGTGGACGAATGGCCGACAACATAACGGAGGGGCCACCCTAGATTTACGTCTGTCGCAAGCCAAGTATCGCGAACTTTAACCAGCGTGTCAACAATATTTCGTGAATGCATCTAAGGCGAATGCAGACGCGGTGAGGTAATCTAGCCGAGACAAATTTTTGGTAGTGGCCCACCCAATAATATTGATGCAAATCCAATTGCGCGATGTCAAGTTACCGGCGAGTGTTGGCGAACACGATGGATGGAAGATCCGGAGGCCGTGCCTACCCGTGGCCATTCCGATGGCAAGGTTTATAGCGTGGCGTCCACAAGTTTGCTTGCAGGAAACCCTCGGAGTGGCGACAACGCACGGTCAGGAACAGGTGATCTGCCATGAACATTCTATGGACATGCGTTGTGGGGAGAATGGACACGTGCACGAGAGGGACATCCTTCCAACGTCGATGATCTATCTTATCTGGTCCCGGACCATGCAACATGGCTGGGAATGCATGCACGTTTCTACACAGCTGTTCTGTGCGGAGAGGGTCCATGTAAACGTAACAGACGATATGATAAGAGCCACCGTCCGTCGTAGATCGGATTCAACCGGAGGCCGAGTGGTGGGTAAGCCCTACCTCGAGTTTTGGGAGCACATCAACGTTGAAGTAACGTTAACTGGACCAAATACAGTATTATCGTCTCGATTACCTGTAGGTCAGAGTTAAAATACGCGGGGTCACATGAAATTAGCAACGATACGAGCTCGGTTACACCATCAACAAGGTATACCATTTCAAAGGGACTCGAACACGCGTATCAATCATACCATATGCATAGTGTTGACCGGTAGCAAGCGGGCCTCGTGCATCGGGAACATTTGTGTCCGAGCCTTGTATTCGATGGGCAACCTTGTCTAGACGCCAAAAAAAAACTACGTAACTAAAGGTAGAACAAGGCTCCAGGAACGTTGTGATGACTACCCAGATGATCAGCCATACGTGTGTACGGTGCTGGATTAGAGTTTATCTCAACGATTCCGCGAGGCGGATGGCAGGGTTGCCTAAACCGTCACCAACAAACGATTGACCAAATGAGCAAGAAGGCAAGTCCTTCTGCAACATATCTTTGTACTACAAACGGCCCTTTGACGAGTATAAGAGCTTTCATTGTCATCGGTAATAGCCCAGACTCACAGCCTACACAAAACAACTCAACGACCTTTTTCTCCTACTTCATTAGATCATTTCCCAGACTCCTCATAATGTTCCAGCTTCGCCCTGCCCACCCAATCCAGACAAAAGCCATCTGGGATTCTGAAGACGCGTCTTCTGCATCTGCTATGTACTCCGCTCAGCAATCGTACCCCACCAACGTTCAGCTCCCCCGCACTCTTCAGCGGCCGCCTTACGCCGACATACCTGCCCAGAACGTTACAGCAGTCGCACCAGAACTAGCCGGCGTCGCTATTGAGTATGTTCGCCGTGGGCTGCGCGTACAGGCCAACCAGTGAGTACTCTACTAATCAACAGTTCTCAGTGCTTACCATTCCGCAGAATGCTGGCTGGCATCTCGGCGCTCTCGCCCTCCCATCTCCCATCTTCTATGCCGCGGTCGCAGCTCCAACAAACGCGATCCCTTACCATCCCGCTCCGTGCAGCCTCTCATACACCATCCTTCCCGACGCATGTCTTGGCTCTCTCTAAATCATCCTCTCATGACTCTTCTGCACTCCTCGTCCCCACCCACTCGGTTGTCCTCGCGTCCCAATGCGCATCTCTCCCCCGTCTACCCCCTTCAACCGTGTCCGGACATCCAAATGCCACAGTCAGCGTCACCCTCCCCATCCTCCCCCTCTCGGTGCCCTCGCCCGCCGCATTCGCACCACTGCACACGTTTTTGTATACCCACTCCGTCGCTCAACTGCTTTCCACCCTCGTCCCAGCGATTCCTTCAACCTTCCTCTCGACGCTCACTTCCTCTCATGCTTTAAGGGGCACACTTTCTTCCGGCCCCGCATTGCACTCGCTTTCGGCACACCTTCTCTCTTCCGCACCCGGAATGGGTGCGCTCACCAATGTCGCGCAGAATATCGCCGCTGTCTGGCGTAACGCGGTCGCTCTTGGTATCCATGACCCCGAACTCTGGGATTGTCTCGATCTCGCATGGGAAATCGTACTGGGTGCGATGAATCTCGGTGCTGGTGCACGCTAAAACGTGACGCGCTGGCGCAACGGACACTCTAATCTTACTAAAATGAGCAATCCCCCCCGTCATATGTCCCGAGGAGTTTCTCACCATCATCTCTTTCTCATCTGCACTCTCACTACACACATCTAACAATGGCTTCAAACTCTGTATCCCTTAACACCGTTTTCGATCTTGTACAGATCATCTATGGCTGCACGATAGTTTCCGTCTCGGATACCCTCTACTCTACCTCGAGTTAATAGCTTCAGAAACATGTATCTATTACATACCGCATAAGCAACGAAAAAAACTTTTTCTCTTTCTGTCGTTGATACCAAGTTATTCAGTGAGCACACACTCCAAGCATCTTCCCAATGGAACATTTCCTTTGTGCACTGTCGGGGTTATTACATACAACAGCTTGGGTGTCAATAACGACTATCAGGGCATCTCAGTTGCTTCCAGACGCGTCCCTTGTCTGTCGACATACCGACCAGATCGTATGTAAACATTTTCCAGAAAACGACGTTCCCGACTGAGTGAAATGTTAGTCTCTGGTCCAGTGATGACGTTTGACGTGCGGTGTTCGAACTTTGAAAAGTAAGACGGTACGCGAGTGAGACGTTATTCACTCAAATCATTGCTTGCTGACATCCAACACATGTGGGAGCTTGATCATGGTGTAAAGGTTTCTTTTTTTTCTTCATTTCGAAGGCTGTTCCGTGCTACTGATGAGTCAAATAAAAGAGAGGGAAAAGCAAGGTTTTGAGTCTTGGTGGGCTCAAAACTATTGTTGCGCTCCATTTTAGATCACTTCTGTTGACCCTGGAGTCGTCTCCGCCTTTCACCCTACCCAACAACTCAATCCCTGTTGCTATAGACCATTGGGCCCTATCTCGTTTTACCACATCTATGTCAGTCAGGGGAATTGTGAAGCGAGATAAGCGTGCCATTGTAACCGAGTCGCCAATGGCGTCAACATTGTGCCTTGATCGGAAACACAGGGTCCTGGAGGTTGAATGCGCTTGACAAGTAACTGGTATATGTAACGGGCCGGACAATCTTGCCCGCGAAACATCTGCATCAATAGCGGGGAATCTCATTGGAGATGATCAAATTCCCGTCCGTCCACAACACACGAAGTCGGGGTCAGCTTGAAACCTCAAAAATTGTCCCGGGCCCATTTCGTTTGGAAGATGGAGTTATGGGATCTGAGTGCAAGCCTTGAAAGTGGTGAATTTGACACTTGGTGCGGCGGTTCCAATAGGAGAACTCGTCCGTTCGAATTGTGCGCGCGCAATAAAGTCCCCGAGGTCGGTCATATGCGTCGTACAAATCTGGTGACACAAGGACACTTCGCGGCGGTCTGAGTTTGACTGGCAAGAAGACTTGGGATGCTCAAACAAATATTTAGTTGTGGTTCGACCAGATGGATGGTAGTTCGAGATCAACCTACTCACGCCTACACAGGATGAAAGAAGCCGCACTGCAAACACAGGCGCCCATTCTACTTATAACTTGCTGTGACCCAGCGTTCGCACCAACTACATCCTAATCATTCAGTTCCACTGGCCTAGTGACCCTCTGCCATGGATACAGATTCTCGACCAACATCTCCTCCCCCCGAGTTCGACGTTCGGGCGAAGATCGATCAGTTTTCGTCTTTACTGTCGAGAACAATCATCTGCTTCTATCAATTCCTGGCTTCAGATATCGAATCAGAAGGTCCACGGCGAAGGCTACTCGACGAATACATCACCGTCGGCGGCGCCGCGAACAGTACCAAGATTCTTCTCGATAGCAGCGACGAGCGCAAAGCTGAGGGGTATCTAGAGCGCCGCAAGAAAATAGTGAGCCTCTGGGTCCCTGAAGGAGCTCTTGCACTGTTTGCTTCACGCATGGACGGAGCCTACAGAATTATGTCAAAGGCGATCGATGATCATAAGAGGATTGCCACACCCATTCAACGCAGGGGACCCTTCCCGCTTTCATTGGAGAGGCTGAACGAGGAGATTGAATTCATTCAACAGTACAAGCGAATAACCGCAGACACGCTCTACGACGACTTTTATAGATCGTAAGCTTCTCTCTTACATCGCAGCCTAAGCTCTCACACACACATCATATTCCAGACACAGAAAATTGGAACCCAAAAGTTGGTCGCGTTGCCGTTCCTAGTGCTGTTCTGATGGACGTGTGTATACAGTTCAACTGGCACTAGAGATCATCGAATGGATAGGTTTCATTGATACCACGGATAGGCAGGAATTCATGTCGCGAGAAAGGCACGAAGGAACGTGCAAATGGATTCTCAACCGGGATGTTTGTAAGCGCTACCATGAGTGGCGGTCAGCCACAGAGGGATTCCTTTGGATTCGTGGTAAAGGTATGTTGTGTTTCTTCTCCGGTCACGAACCAGTCTCACTGTGACGTAGCTGCCTCTGGCAAGTCCGTCATCCTGTAGGTCTGTCGAGATTCCCCCTCAGACCAATCTGACATCTTGCAGTGCTGCGAT
The DNA here is from genome assembly GCA_038090895.1 of Boletus bicoloroides. NCBI lineage: Eukaryota > Fungi > Basidiomycota > Agaricomycetes > Boletales > Boletaceae > Boletus > Boletus bicoloroides. The sequence continues at coordinate 9,280 of JBBPNM010000182.1, forward strand.
AGTCGATCAAATATTCAGGGAACTATGGGAGAAAATCGAGGAACAAGAAAAACGGGATGGATATAAACGCGAATACGACGAACCACCATACGTTCTCCCAGAATTCTTTCCTGCGTTTTACTTTTTCGATTTTCGCGACACTCGTTCCTTGACGACTTCCACCTTCTTCAAGTCCCTTTTTGTTCAATTCTTACAAGTCCCCGACCCAGACCTCGCAGTAACCTTCCCTGCCCTTGCCCAGCGATACCTGGATGGTCTTCCTCCACCCACTGATATAGAGACTTACCAAGAACTCGTTTTACATGCCATGCGGTCACATGAGAAGAAAGCCATCTTCGTTGACGGTCTCAATGAATGCGATGACGTTCCAGTGATAATGGATTTTCTCGAGAGGGCCATGCAAGAAGCAAATGTTCGAGTTCTGGTCGCGAGTAGACCGGATCCGGACATCCTCGCTAAATATCGGCGTCGACCTACCGTCAACCTGGAGGACTATATAGGCTATACGACTGCAGACATGCGCGAATGGCTGATGAAGCGGATGATGGATCATTCTAGGCTCCAGGCAATTCCAGAGTATAAGAAGGTCGAAGTGCTGGATGGGGCGACTACACGTGATGAGGGGTCGTAAGTGTTAGTTTTCTTGCGAAAAGTATCCAGGATGCTCAATGTCCATGTAGCTTCTGGCACGCTCAGTGCATTGTTGATTCTCTGGAAGTCTGTCGGTCCGTTGCGCAAGTAAACACCATGATTCAGGAAGCCCCGAAGGATCTCGAAACTATCCATTACAACCTCCTCCGCAGGCCCAGCGAAAGAAGTGAAGACGTCCGACTGATTGTCTCGAGGGCGGTACGATGGTTAGGCGGCGCACTCCGCCCAATGTCACATTCTCAAATTATCGAGGCTGTTCAGATTGAAATAGGAAAATCCCTTCCGCTCCATCTGAACGATGACCTGGCTGTCGTGACCCCAGAAGACATGTTGATGCTCTGCGGAAATCTCATCAAGATCGATGACCGCACAGCAAGGCTGGGTCTCGGTCATCCGACTGTGCGGGTAAGGGTACCGATCAGAACTCACGAGATGCAATCTCATACATATCTTGTAGACTTTCCTCACCCAACCACCCCCAGAAGATGAGGAATTGACGAGGTACTTCTTCGATCCGCATACTATACACAGGGACCTTGCCCTGCGCTCGATCACATACATCATGACAGATGATATCGAAAAGGCCATCGCCAGGTCATATACGCAAGCCTACATGTTTGACATTTCCAGACGCTACACCATCATTGACCGTTGTCCCATGTTGACATATGTGTTCGACGGCGGGTTCGAACATCTTCGCTATTACACCCAAGAAGACGATGACGCCATCGACTTGTTGATCTTGTTACAGAACCATATCCGTGAGAAGTCGGACAAGTTCCGTCAGGTTCTCGAAGCGCTGCACGATCGCACCGAGGATACGCCTTATCAATGGATAGTCGAGGAGAAGGAGCTGGCTCTCGTTATCCTTGTTCGGTTTGGTCTCCCATGGATGCTCAAGCGTTACTTACTTCGGCGCCGAGACCTTGCGGAAGGTGGGGAGAAGGAAAAGTTAGTAAAGTGGGTAGAGAAGATTGGCAGATTTGACCATAGGGACATGTTGGTCGAATTTGAGTTACCGGAACTGGTGGAGGAGATGGAAGTCGTGTCGGAAGGTCCAGAGCAAGTTGACATGGAGGTTGGCGCGGGCGATCTGCTGCAGGATGTGATCATGGCTGATGAACGGTGACACCGTGGGCGGGTTGTATTTGTGTCGATCTTCGTCTCACTGGCAGGCTGTGTCTAATTACTTGTGTTGTTTTGTAGCCGTTAGGCAGCGCGCTTGGTGGAAGAACCAATCAAGAAAGGCGTTGTGGAGGAGGGAGGGTCGATATCTCGGATGTATTTTTTTTTCATAGTCTCCCTTCATTATTTTTTGTTGTTTCTTTTTCGTTGCGTCTCCAGCAATCTTTGAGCGTGAGCCGTTTTCAATTTTGTTGGCACTCTTAGCAATGGGCAATGCAAGTCGCAGTATTTTATCAAGAAAGCTGCAAGACCAAAGTGTTGATGGCGTACTATAAGACCTGCCATTATCGCAGAGTCAGTTGTAGTTTATTATGTCGGCGAGCAAAGTAGGTCCATGGCACTTGAATTCAATCATAGGCCCAATTTAAGTTTTCAAGTTTTAGGGTCCATTAATCTTGTGAAATACTGGCCGCGACGGGCCAGCTGGCTAGTAGAACAACTTATCCGCCTCATCATATACTGACATGTCTTCTCCTCCAGCTTGTTCGTCAGAACCGTCGGTATTCGGTAAATCCTCGTACTTCGAGCTCCAAGTTACAAGTTATGGAGGACGTTCTTTATTCGCGACTTGCGACATTGAATCGGGAACCCGAATTCATTCAAGCGAACCACCTCTCGCCTATGTTATCTACAAAGACTATCGAAAAGAAGCTTGTGCCCAGTGTTTCGCATACTCTGCAAGCGATCATGCGCCGCCTACCGTCGGAACTTCTCGCACCTGGAACATCAAATGGAGTCGAGGGGGCGCGGCGACTGCTTGGTTCTGTAGCGATGTCTGCAAAGATAGATGGGAGCGCGACGAGGTCTCCCCATTGCTGATGGAGGTAGATGCACTCTTGACCAAGGGCCAAGCCGCGACTCGCCGGAAGCGATTCAAATCACCGGAGGAGGAAGTCAAAGTCAAAGCCATGTTTCCCTCCTTCGAGTTCGCAGACAAGACAATCACCCAAGGAACCATCGATGGGGCCTGGGAGAGCGCCTCTGCGCTCGTTGCTTCCAGAGCTCAGCTCGCCCTTTTTTTCTCAACTCTCCATTTAGAAGATATGGAACTCGAGATCGCACGTTTGCTTGCAGCTGCTATTGTGCGCCGATACTGTGACGAGCATCTCTCGCCATCTGATCCGATGTCACAAACGATGCGGAACCGATCCGAGTCCTGGGCGCAATTGCTCAATCTCCAGACGAACGAGCTTTGCAATATCCGGACGCGACCGTACATGCTCACTGCATACCTGCGTATCTACGTATTTCTTTCGAACGCACTTCCAAAATACCTCTGGAAATACATGTCTACCGTTCGGGAGGTACTCGCTCGCGACACTGGGAATGCTTTCGGGATATGGGACAGTGATCAGAGAGACGAGATGATGGGATGGGGAATATGGGTCAGCGCGAGTTATTTCAATCACAGTGCGTCCGTTTTTGCGCTATTGGGGTAGAAATGACAACAGAGTCGATAGGTTGCACGCCAAACGTCGCGAAGAAACGAGAGGGACGAGCACTTCATTTCGAGGTTACTCGGAAAATTCGAGCTGGTCAGGAACTGTGCATCAGTTACATCGACACGGATTCATTGGTGGATCAAAGGAGGGGAGAGCTGGAAGCGAGTTGGTTCTTCACTTGTCGCTGTCTTCGTTGTGAAAGGGAATCAAGTCTGTAATGTATTTGAGTGTCAAATTAGGGTCCAATCCGAAATAGTCAAGGTCCGTGGCACTGGTAGCCGGCACGTTTGATCGTACAGCACTCACACTCGACGCTCGGTTTTTGGTAACACTTTTCTCTTCACTACGACGTTCATGGCGGCGGTACTCGAGGATCATACCAAGGGGAAGTCGAAAGCAGAACCGCACGAGGCTACGGAAACTACACCGCTTCTCGAGGCTGGGTCAAGCCGAGGTAGCGCCGCAGACGAAGATGAGCCCGACCTCGAGAATAGCAGCTCTGTAGCACGGCGTCGACTCTGGAAAAGATTGATACTTGTCTTCCTTTTCACACTTTCTCTCTGCTTGACCATCTTCCTACTCCTGGCGCTCCTAGCATACTCCTACGCAACACAGCTTTCCTATGTCTCACCCGATGACGTACTCGCAAATGCTCTAGTCTTTCAAGGCCCAGACAAAGTGGATGTTATCAATGCCACAGACGGAGGACTGTGGATAAGGCTAGACGCCAGAGTGGGTGTTGACGCCGGGTCAATCATTGGTGTGAACACCGACGATGACGAAGGAACGGTGAGAGACTTGTGGAAGTCT
>JBBPNM010000183.1:0-13364 GCA_038090895.1 Boletus bicoloroides
TAGAAGTTGGGACCGGTGCTGTACTGCTATTCGGTACGATCAAGACAAAGACAAAGTGAGTGATCAGAGTTCCCTCTGATCCTTCGGTGAACCCAACTTCCCCAGTCTTATCCTCGCTCAGGAGATGCAAGCCGCAGGCTTGCGAGCGTTTGTCGGCAAGCTGTCCATGGATAAATCATCGCGGCCGACATACCAAGAGTCCAGCGTCGACGAGTCGTGTAACTCCGCTGAGGAGTTTATACATGGATGTAGAGCTTCCATGGCAGCATTAGACTCACACCGACGGTTGGTGGAACCTGTCATCACCCCGAGGTTTGTGCCTACGTGTTCCGACGAGTTGCTCGCGAAGCTCGGGGAGCTTTCCTTGAGGGAATCGACGCGTATCCAGAGTCATTTGGCTGAATCGTTCGGCGAAGCGAAATGGGTAAGGGATGAACGTCAAATCGAGGATATCCAAGTCTTCAAAAAGGTAATGTTGTCATCCTGCAGTTCGTCCATATTCATCTAGAGAACTCCTAGTACAACCTTTTGAAAAGAGGCACTATCCAAGCACATTGCACGTTTCTGAGTTCAGAGGAACTCGACGAACTCGGGGCTAACCAGACGGCGGTAGCTCACTGTCCTTTGTCAAACGCGTACTTTTCGGAGAAACCTTTTCCTTTGCGCGAAGCACTGGACAAGGGAGTATTAGTTGGCCTCGGCACGGATGTTGCAGGGGGATACAGTATTGACATACTCAGTAGCATGAGGCACGCTGTCGCAACCTCCCGGATACGTGAAGGCGCTCGCGTACTCGGACCCAAATCTGAGGTCGGCGAGGTAAAATCACTTGCTGTTGAATGGAAGGAATCGCTCTTCCTTGCAACACGTGGGGGTGCGCTGGCACTGGGTCTAGAGAACAGCGGGGAGTTTAAAGTTGGGGCGTCTTTTGATGCTCAGCACAGTAAGTGTGGTTCAAGTTGATCATGGCCACTGAAGGATTCGAACCCTAGTTTCTGTTTTTGACTGGGAGAAACGGGGTGGGGTTGGTGCACTTGATTTCTTCGATCTGGGTTCTGAGCCCGGGGGGCTCACCATGGACATGATTGAGAAATGGTGGTGCATGGGTGATACCCGGAACCGGGTAGCGGTATGGGTGCAGGGACAGCGGCTTGTATGATTGTTTGTGCTTGTATGGCAATAGCCTTGAGGTCGGTCTTGATTAGGAAAGTGTAGTAAAATGACAAGTGTGCTCTCATCGCGTTGCAAGGACATGTGTGATACTCCACCTTCCTCGACGCCGTCCAGAAGCGGTACGCCTCGTCTTATAATCCCTCCCGCTCAGAGACATACCCCCTCCGCACCCGGTCTCCAGCCCCATGGTTCCACGTCCTCAGCTCACTCCCCTTACATCCAACCAGCGACAGGCCTCGAAAGCTCCGCTTCGTCAGTGATTAATCTTGATATCAGTGATGGCATTTTAGTGCACGACGTCGATGCAGAGGTAGAAACAACGACCAGCGAAGAAATCACAGCAGTCGGCCAGATAGATGATATCACGGATGAAGAGTCCAGGAAGAGTCTGCGTGATCAGTTAAGACGTACCCTCAGCAAGAAGGAACACACAGGTATTTCATTATTTTGTCTCAGATGTGTCTATGTTTAAACATGTCCCAGATCCTCACTCGCTTAAATCTATAGTTTCCGTGGTCACCGAGGTCCCAACCACCGTCGGTCTGTCATTCAAATATATTGTCGACTTTATTTTCCCCTGATATCTGGTACAATCTCAAGATGGTCTACGGGGACCATTCAAACCAAGAGAGTATTTTGCTTTGACCGACGCCGGAAAGCCTGTCTTCATTGGGTATGTTACCCTCTGCCGAAATGCGACGCAATGATGAACGAATCATTTCGATGCACTCTCAGTGGGTCTGGAAATGAATATGAACTCTCCTCTACCATGGGTATCATTCAGGCCCTGATCTCTGTGTTCATTGACGAGGGAGACAAACTGCGATGCATCAATGCTGGCCCGTTGAGGATCACATTCCTGCTTCGCTCACCAATCTACTACGTGTGTGCATCCACATGGGGCGAACCGGAGTCAGTGGTGAGTACGATGCACGAGGTTCTGTGGTGTTTTAGCACCTAACCGAGCTAATCAAAGCAAGACTCGATCTCATCTAGAATATCTACATCTGCAAATATTAAGCATCGTCACAGCATCTCAGCTGCGGCGGATATTTGAACGACGAACAAATTTTGATTTGCGTCGTTTGTTGAATGGTTCCATTTCCCACCTTATTGCATAAAGTTGAACGCCGATCCCCCTTTGCAGGCACAGAACCTTTCCTATTCTCCCTACTTAAGCGGTTAGAATTTGACCTTGCAATTGCGACATCTTCATTGCATTGTCTTCAACTGGATTCGAGTCTGAGGACCCGAGTTGCGGACACGCTGGTGCCCATCACGAAGATGAAGGTATGTATGAATGAAAATCAGAATTTCGGCACTCATGAGCTACAAGGATACCCTTTACATCATTCTTGTCGCCAATGGGCGCGTAATTACTCTCGTGCGGCCGAAAAAGCACTCTATACATCCTACGGGTTTGTGTCTCGATAGTTCATGCCTCCGATTTATCAGTTTCTTTGTTAGACATTCACATCATCGTCAATACAATTCACTCACCCTCGATATTTAATTCACCCGCGGCAGCATCATGGATCCCTATATGCCTCCCAAGGTTCAATCCCACGGGCTTCGTAAATGCCTACGTGTCATTTCTACGCAAACCAGAGCGTAGCGAGGTCGATGCCTCAAATACTGACTCTGACATCTCGGATGATAGGCAAGGTCATCCGAGCGGAAGGGCAGCTGATGCCTCTCAACAGTCAGGTCAGTTGGACGCAGGCATCGGTCTCGTATGCATTAGTGGAGGAAGTGAGTTTGAGATAGTTCGAGGGTGGTGTGATGCTGTCGCCGAAGTTTGTAATTTTATTGCCATTGTTGATCATCTTGTCTTAATATCAAGTTTACACCTGGCAGAAATTGAACGGCAACGGTCTTCTCGATTCGATATGGGACGCGGTAAATTCTGGGAAAGCGCAATACACCGTATCCCAGCTCGGGATACCAGGGTTGCGACACTTTATATACAAGTCTAGACCTCACGTTCAAATCACGTTTCCGGTTCTCGAGGATCCTTACGAGGAAATCGAGGAGAAGAGGAGGTATTGTCCACAACCACGTACACGTCAAATGAGCTCATTTCGTTTGATAGAATTATTACCATGTATCAAGTTGTATATGATGCCATTCATGCCAAGTCCAGTCAAAGTGGGCCACTCAAGCTGCAATACATCCGCACAGAAAAGGAGATCGTTATGGGATGGGTCGGTCTTTTATTTCAAGTTGCCTATCTGCCTTTAACACAGTTGCTAGATAACCCAACCATTTGAACTCTACGTTGTTTTATCACCGAAATTACCCAAGACAGCAGTCATCAACGCTGCCAACTCGGTTACTCAGTGGGTCAAAAAGGAGGAAACAAAGTTGTTTTTGCGAGACGCACCAGTATTTTGAGAGGATACGAAATATTCCCACCCATATTCTAGCGGTCACGTGACGACTGTAGAAGAATTTGAATTTGAAGTCGAAATTTCTAGTTTACTGGAATTGAGTGCTTGCACGATGTCCTTTTCACTGCAGTCCTCGCTTCGGCATGTCACCCAGACGTTTGTGAGGTCCTTTCAGAACAAGGCTGTTCTCAAACCTGTACCGCCTCCGCAAGGTATAGTCTATGCCAGCAGAGTGAACCTCGGTGCTGACGAAAGTGACGTCCTAGGTGATATTACAACTCCCCAAGCCTTCCTGAGCGCTATTGGAAGATCCGCAGAGACAAAGGTCTCCATAGATAGTTGGGACGCATTCTGGCGCACTTCAGGATATGACTTGAAGAAGGCAGGCGTCGCTGTGAAGGACCGAAGGCAGGTGCAAGGTTGCGGACTAGCCTACGGTCACTCATGTTCTACAGATACATTCTATGGTGCATGGAGAAATACAGGCAAAGGATACCGGTAGAGGACGTTGCTCACGAGCCTCGGCCAAAGAAGAAGATACGAGGGTGAGTGGAAATGGCCACTTGGAGTGCAGACACTGAACAGTTGTTGTGGTAGTCGTGGGCCGCGAATGCAACATGGCAAGCTGATACGGTCGCGTCGAGCACGGTAAGAGGATACAGTTTCGTATACAGGAATACATGGCGTTGGCGTGACTTTCTGGCGTGATATGAAGGGCAGTGCAACGGACTGGTAAGCACGTGGGTTGGACCACTTTACAGAGTCACATTTCTCACGGAGTGCGCCGAGCTGGTGGACCGTCGCCGCCAAATATGCGGTGTTCTCTTGCAACAAGGCTGCCTCGATGTGATTTTTATCGAGGGTACTACGTCGGAGTTACCACAAAGAACAAAAAACGAGGTCGGCAACGCGGGCTCAAAGACATGAAAGAAAGTGATCTCAGAAACTATATAATCGTCCCCCTCCCCCTTTCATCTCCGCAATCTCCCCCCATCCCGCCATGGCCTCTACCGTCTATCGTCGCCAGTCTATGGCACAGCTCTACGAGAAGCTCAGAGCACAGGGTGACGACGACGACATGGCCTGGCTCGCCCAGTATAGCCCGGACGATAAGTTCGATGAGCCATATGTACCCGCAGCTCGCAGCCCTCCTGCCTTGTCCACCATTTCGTCAGCTTCCCCTGCCTCTTCCTATTCATCTCCATCCTCCATCTCTGATCCTGGTTTCGATACCGAATCCAGCGACGACCACTTTGATTTCGACTCGGACTCTGATGTCGATCCCGAGCCCCTCTCGCTCGACTTACCCTGCACAACATTCGACACACCTTCGTGTTCACCTTTGATTTTGTACGCATCCTCCCGCATATCCCTTTCTTCAATGCATCTGACAGGTTAGCAGCCAGCCTCATGATCTCGCTGCCGTGACGGGACTCTTGGATTCCCCATACAGTCCATCGGTACAGGAGGTCTACCCCTCTCAATCGAGATTCACACCTCCATCTGTTGAATCCGACTCGTCACTCGTGCCTGTCCTCCCAGCTCCTTCCATCGCATCACCTCGTACTACTCGCTCTGCTCGAAAGTTGTCTGCGAGGTACCATTCACCTGTCGTGCTTCACGACTCCAACGAGGATGTGTATTCAGAGAGTGACGGGAATGGCTCCGAAGACGAATATGTTCCGTCACCCACTTTGGGCTCCAAAAAACGGCACAGATCTATTCGATCCGGTCCCAGTGCCGCTGTTGGCTCGTCGCAAAAGCGAACTGCACCACGCAAGCGACCTCGTCATTCCCCGCTCCCTCGCAATCCCCAGGCGGCCCTGGGAATCATACCTGGATCCCCAGTAGCGAAGAGCAACCCTTGGGCCTGTCCCTACTGCAAATGGGTGCAACGCAACCACCGTACGCCAGATCTCAAGCGCCATATCCGTACTCACACCCGTCTCCAACGACCTGCTCAATGGGTTTGCTGTGGGATTCCTATGAAGGACGCAGAGAATTATAACCTCCCAGCGGATGCCGAGTCTTATGCCTGGGGAGGTGAGGAGATGATCGGAGGCTGCCGCAAGGAGTTTAGCAGACGCGACGCTCTCAAGCGACATCTCGACAACGATCATATCAACTGCATAGGGAACTTTTCCGCATTTGCCAATATTTGCGAGGTCGAGATTTAGATACGCCTGCCCTCTGGTAAGTAATGGCAGATCTATCGATAATTCACTCATGACTCACCTCCGCCTTGCAGTTTTCTTTCCTTCTTTTCTTTTCCGACGCCTTATTAATGAACTGTATCAGCGGTGTTATCTTCATACCGACTCGATTGTGTACCAAATATTTTGTGCCGCTCTGAGAAAGACGGCATTATTATACCCGTCCAATACTGTGATAGCATGTACCATCGCACGAAAAATGACTATTACAACGTGCTGAAATTTTGTGTGTGGGGAAGGTATTGGGAGATCGTGGCCAGTTTTGGTAAGACCAACACGACGCGTTCGATCAACGCGAACCGTGGTCAACAAACAATAAGCTCATCGCGTACGACGACTGCAACATTATGCCTGCAGTGACGCCGAGTGGCGTCCTCAACAACCGTTTCTCCATCGAACCCCGACGAGCACTGTTGACCCCTTCGGCCTCTCCCTCTGTCGCGCCTCCAGACCGTCCACCAGTGAAGCGACCTCGTCTCAGAAGCACGCCGTCCTCGTCCATATCCGCTACCCCATCTACGTCGAACGAGTCAACATCCTCTGCGGATGTAAATTCGGCTCGCAGAGCATCTACCCTCCGCGTCCTCAACGTCTGGGCTCAACTTGCTGAACGGTACAATAAACGGCTCGACGAAGACGACATTGTCGATCTATATAGCGGCACTATCATAAAGGACCGTGGCGTGGTCAAGAGTGCACCCAGGGACTATCTTATCGGTCACTTTGCCCAGCCCGATGGTGACCAGGATTATCCCGACGCTGAGCAGGACCAGGAGGATAGTGAGCAGGACGACGACGACAACGAACTTCCTCCTAGCGAGACAGTCACCGACGACGACGCTCCAATCTCGAAGAAAGAGTTGCTCCGTGGGGTGCCACCATTGTCAGCCACTACGGACGCGGAAGACCTCAAAGGATTCCTAGAAGCAGAAAAGAAGAGGAGGGAGCTTGCGGGTGATGAAGAGGATGAAGAATATCTGTCTCCAGAACAGCTGTCCGCTATAAGGAAGGCACTGGAGGAAGAATCAGAGAACGAGAAGGTTGCGACTGAGAATCAAGCCCAGGATGTGACGAGCGCAGAGCATCCTCTGGGAAGTCAAGTTGACGCCACCCCCACGCGTCCCTCCACTCACGTTCCACCGTTGGACGACGAGTCAGAGGACGAACTCGCTCTTTGGACACATGACGAATCTACCGCTATTTACCCAGTTGCCCGCGATGAGTCTGAGCAGGATGTGCCTGGAGTAAATCAGGAAGTGATCGAGCCCAGGGACACGGACTCGGATGAAGAATTTCAAGCAATACTAACACGCCCTCCCCGTTTCACCCGGGTGTCACCTCTACCTGTTTCGCATACTAAAGAGGCTCGACAATTACTTCAATCCCCCCCAGACAGCGAGCGTGGAAGATCCAAATCTCGGACGCGTTCCCACTCCAAAATAAAATCAATGGCTGAAGTAACGCCCAAATCTGAAAATGGACCTCACTTACCCCTCGTGCTCCGGAAACCTGAGGCCACCCCCACTCACAAAAGGAAGCCGTCTGTCTCGAAAGAGACGGGTACCGTGGCCTCTGACGATGGGGGGTCGGACCAAGAGGTGGTCGGCCATATCTCCCCGGCGCACAAGGGCAAAGGCAAGGCAATCCCGTCCCCCGTAAACGATAACCATCGAGAAAAGCTACCCAAATCTCTCGGAGTGGCGTCTCGAAGTCGAAAGCGAAAACGCATTGCATCCTCAATGAGCGGCGGTCCCTTGGAAAAATCCCCAGGTGGGTATTCTTCTGCTGCATCGCCTCAAGTCTCTAAGCTCGGTATCGTCAAAACTTCATACAGCAAAGCCAAAAAGCCGCTCGCGAAGCCACGGAAGACCAACATCTCAGAGCTCCATTACGTTGCCGCAACTGGATGGCCCCGAACTAGCTTTGGACCAGGACGTATCAACTCCCGGTGGGGTGCATTTCGAAGAGACATTGCCCATTACTTACTTTACTTCCATCCTAGCCCGATTCGAATGCACTATTCCAGGTTCTTCGCCATTCTCTGCCGTGTCCAAGACCTACAGATCTCCTGAGCCTGAGTTAATCCAACCGACTTCGCATCGCTACAATTCTAACAGAATACTGCCCGCTGATCCACCTATCGCCGTCACTTATCCTTACTCCCAGCGGCATCCTTCACATCCACCATCTATATTCTCTTCCCCCGACCAGGGAACGCCGGGCCCGTCACTCGCTGGTCACCTACTACCACCCATGGATCCCGTGCAAACACAGCAGGCACACTACCTTCTAGCGCAAGCGATGCAACAACTTTCCTACCTTATATCTGCCACAATGCCTCCTTACACGGCATATGCGTCTAACCCCGGCCAACCGTGGCACTATCCTCCTCCTCCCCCTCCTCCACCACACGCTGTGTACGGTACCCCCGTTCATCATCCTTCTCCCTTTCATGACACTCGTCCTTATCATACACCATCGTCGAGTGTATCTCGTTCTGTGTTGCCCCCATCGTCTCCGATTCAATCCTCAGCGTCTCCTCCTGTCGAAGAACGACGTGCCCGGAGTCGAGGACGAAGCAAATCTCGGGGAAGGCGAGTGTCCTTTAAGCTTGATAACGAAGAAGTCGCAAGTAGTCGGGAGCATGACATTCAACCCGAACCTCACCATAGTGGGCAAAAAAACCGTAAACAAATTCTCGAGGTCAGACGAGAAAAGGGGAAAGAAAAGGCAACAGAAGAGTTTGACAACGCTTTTCGACTAGGGGATCGAGTCAGCTCTCCACAGGAGGTTGGTAGGGGACGGACACCTGGGCCACCCAGTCGCAAAAAAATTGATGTATCACGGGGCAGGTCGCTCGGCCGTCGGTAGCAGAGTATCTATATAATATATTATTATAGATGGTGTAGCGAGATAACCGACAATGTTTTGTTGCATTGGCCTGAGCGACGGAGTTTGGCGTTCATGCTCAGACACACCTACACTCTCACTGCATCTAAAGTAGCGACTGTCGTTTCCAAAATGGACTCTCGCAGTATACCACGTATCACCGGTGCTGTACGAATACTCTTTTTTTATGGGTCAGATTTCCAACGCCAAGTGCTTGGTAGGAATTGGCGAGCATCGTCAAGAGCGACAAGATACCATGGCAAGGTGGTTGTTCGTTGCAGTACCTGTTGTAACTTGTCATACTAACTCGGACCCTTCGTGCAGACTATCTCATTGTCGATGTCCGTGACAGTGATTGGAAGGGAGGCAATATAAAGGGATCATACAATCTTCCTTCCTTGAAATTTCAATCAAATGTCGACGAGCTTATCAGCAAGACCAAGGGTGTGCCTATGATAGTGTTCCACTGCAAATTCAGCCAAGAGCGGTGCGGATTGACACGTTTTCCGAGTCCGCGTCCATGATCTTTGATCTGATTGACATGTACACTGTTTATACAGCGGACCGGTCGCTGCTGGGGTAAAATTTTCCGACTCAGATTGCAGAGTTTTAGCATGTAATTGAAACGCGGATGACAGCGTTACGATGTAAAACGATCTCTCCAAGAAGCAGAGGAGTACAAGAATCAGCAAGTATATGTTCTCCAGGGAGGATTCCAGACGTTTGCCAATGCGTTCAAGGTCATTTCGATCGCAATGCCGCAGCTGGCAGATGCTCATTGGTTTATTACAGGATGACCCTCTTCTGGTGGAAAATTGGGACGAGAATGCGGTGATTTGGTGACACTTGTCAGTTATAGAATGAATGAGGCTCGTCAGACAGGTACTTCGTAGACGCACGAGGCAAGTTCAACCTGCTGCGCAGTCTTAGACCCCTTCAGAAACCCCATCCTTTGATTCTTTCTGCTTGACAAATCGTTTGGGCATCTCCTCTACCACCCTGGCCAGTCTCCGACGTTCAACTTCCAAGTTCTTTTGGCAAACCGTCCTGGAACGAGTGAGCCACGGGGTCGTCCGTTCCGTTCCGTAGACACATACCACGTTCCTAGGGAAATCACCATGAAAGTTCCAACTGCCCAATTAGAGGCGACAAACGGGCCTGTAGAATCGGCAGTGAGGATGTGCATCATACAACGATGGCCTCACCCATACTGGTACTCATCGCGCGAATGAATCCTACACCTGCCCCACTGGCAATTCCGCTCAGTAGACTGTTTCGTGCACAAGGCATCTCCGGGAGTCGCTGGAAGTCATCGACTACCGATATTCGCTAGCTTCGCAGGCAATTCAGGTCGCTGCTCCTCTGAGTGCGTCAAGACAGAACTCGAACCTTGAATGCAGTCCATAGGTCTTGCCAGTAGTCACCAGTTGTCTCTGTCTTGTAGATAGGTCGTCGTGAATCTTCAGAAGGCTCTCCGGTTTCTGGAAGTCGATTCGACACAGCGTCACCAGATGTCATTGTGTGTCCAAGTGGTTGTGCTGTTGGGTCCCAAGTTTGAAGTATGTTACTATTTGCTGCTTTCCTACACGTGACGTCAAGGCAAGTGTGCACACTGCGCCCGTCTCATCCTACGACATTCACAAGTACATGGCGTGGTCTAACAATGACCTCTGCACCGAAGGTTCTCGCAGAGAACAAGACAACGAAACGTTTACAATGCAGAAAGTTGAACTAACACGATCCAGGACATTGTCCTTCATGCAGCAGACGGGAGCTGGAAAGAAGATTGTGGACGAGACCCCAAACCGCTCTACACAAGGTTTCCAGTCAGGGATTGCCACACCGAAGCGTGAGATGCATACCGCCTCGTATATTTTCTCGATCCACTCCATATTTGCGACCGAGTCCTCAGAGGTCATCCAGGAGTCGGGTACTCGGCCTTTAACCTGATCAACGAAGGCTTCCAATTGGTACCTGTATGTTGACCACCATTCCTCTCCTTTGAGGCCAGAGTCCGGGGAAAATTTGTACGCTTTCTCCGTTCGCGCCGTCCTTCCGGCGGGGAACACTTTGATAGTGTGGAATATTACGGGCCCAGGGTAATTGAATAATTCAACTGAACCCTGATCACATATCGCCCGCACAGATACATCGGGCCATCGAGGAATGAAACCGAGTAGGTTAGGTAATGAGAAATCACATCTGATCGTCACCTTGACGGGCTCGCCTCCAGGATTCGAAGGAGGGAACAGCAATGCGGCCGAAGTCGCAGTGTCTATACGGACGTCTTTGTGAAATTTAATGGCAGATGCAGAGACGATAGCGGTTGGATCATTCTTCGCCAAATAACGGACACAACTGAGTGGGTAACCTAATGCGCGATGTCAGACTCGCGTCGTTTGTCGAAAAAGAAATCAATACTTAAATCCACAATCCATCAGCGCACCACCCCCAATATCGTAATTCATGCGGATGTCATCGTCGGCGAAGACACCTTTGGGGAGGCACAGAGCGGCATGAATTTCTTTCACAGCCCCCAACTCTCCGCTGTCAATTATTTCTTTGACACGCTGTATAGCAGGATGGAATCTGAGTAACTGTCAGCTTTGACTGGTAGTTTGAATTCGCATGCCTCGCCTGTAATGAAAGGCCTCCAAGAGCACGAGTCCTTTCTGGCTTGCAAACTCAAACATGCGCCGGGTTTCTTCCGCGACGTCACCGCTCGGCTTTTCAAGTAAAACATGTTTTCCGGCAGCAAGCGCCTTCATTGTCCACTCGTAATGTAATCCATTAGGGAGCTTGGAGATACGACAAGATCGAAGTTAGTATATTGAGTTGTATGTATAAGGCTTGAGTGGTGATTAATTGATTCCCTACCGGATTGTAAATGACGTCAATTTCATGGTCATCCAGCAAGTCTTTGATAATGCCATCAGCCAATGGAGACCAATGCTGCCAGACCATACTGATGTACCTTGGTATCCACTTTGTCCTCCGTACCATTTCTTGATTCCGTATTTCTTTGCGAATTTCTCTGCCCTGTGGATGTCTCGAGCGGCAACCCCGTACACCTCGACTTCAGCGTGACTCTTTGCGGGTGTTATAAGAGCAGGAGGCGCGATCCTGGCAGCTCCCAGGATGCCGAACTTTAACGGCGTAGTATCACCCGGGGAGTTTGATGGTATTGGTGGGCTGAGGAATGCCTGTTGTCGAGGGGAAATTGTCAGCCCTGCAGCAACTATACTTTGGGTGTGACTCACGGCGTTCATCCGCTTGAAGAACCCAATGACCGATGTCATCGTTGGTGGTCAGCAGCACCCGGCGCAAGGACTGTGGGAGTTTACACACTACATCGTCGATAGCAAGGCTGTTATTTCTCGCGAACAGTTTATAGAAATAGTTACTCGGAGACAACGAGCATCTATCAAATTCGGACCGGTACAAAAAATTGACTCAGGGGTGGTGCGGCCTCCATCAACAACAGTGCCGGTCATTTGCTTCGTCGAACTGGTTCGACCGTCGTTCCATTGTAGAAGTGAATTGACTCGAGGTGCGTCGTGAGAGACATCTTCCGGGTCGTGCGGATCTAGATACATCCATGGAGAAAGATGGCCACTCCCTTGTCCGATAGAAGGCAGTTCTCGTTGCAAACTGTGATAGAATTAAAAATATATTCAAGCATTGGTCACGGTCAGACGGGATGATTGGAATGAAGTCCACGGCATGCATTGATTTCACTCAAGGATTTATCGACAAGTGGGGTTGTATTACCGTAATAATCGGTTCTCTGCTTCTAGACCGTATATTCTTGGCCTCCCCCGTCATAGGTTCCTGGAAAAGAGGACACGGATTGTAATTGACTCAACGTCGTTGGCTACAACTCGGTGATTGAATCCATAGAAGTTGGATATCAAAAATAGAGAGCATCTCATCACTGGACTATTACTCACGATGCTGACAACTTGTTTTTAACACGACACTTTCATGAAAAATCGAATTATGACGATTTCATTAGGCGTCCTGCTTGGTCCACGGCACGATACATATTTACTGCTGCGGATTCAGGAAGGCGGAACATTGCAAGAATAGGAGGCACCGCCTTGCGAGTAAGAAGGGATTCCCCCGTTCCTGATGCGGTCTCAGGCTCTGATTTCTTATCAGTAGCGACATTTCTGATTGTTGATTCAGTCTCCGAGGACCCTGGTGGTAGAATAGGTGGTGGGAGGTTCTGAGATATTCTTGAGGACGGTGTGAATGATGTATATAGTTTATCGAGCTCTATGCTTGGATTTGGCTCAATCAACCGGCGGTCTAGGAGAGAAGACAAATATTGCGAAGATCTATAGGCTGTGTCGCAGACCACCCCAAAAAGTAGGAGGTGACGGCGCATTAAGATAGTAATCGCACGAAAGGGCATGAAACCAGCTAACCTCTGTAGTGTGACCAGGACCTCCAGACACAGAAGAAGAGTGGCAAATTGGGTATTAGCGCTACATGGGAGATAGGGTGAGAGATAAGTATTAATGCAGAATAGATGGCGCGTACGTATCAGTGCAATCGGGACGGTGAGAGGAGCGATGAACATCCATAAATAAAAACCCCTTCGATGTTGCGGTCCACGACTCGCCAAAAGTGTTCGCAGGTGAGCGAGAGCTGGATGCAAAGCATAATTTGTTCCAACCGTCGGACAAGCGGGATA
>JBBPNM010000184.1:0-13353 GCA_038090895.1 Boletus bicoloroides
ATGTCACAGCAGTTTTCATAACGATAGGCCTAAGCACGAGAAATACACACACAGGCTGAGTCGGAATTTGAACCTGTGATGGAATCTGGTAAGCGTGAGATAACTGGCTTCCACTACTTCAACGATGCGTCGACACATCTCCAAAGCAGAGAAGGAGATAGCCCTTTGAATGTCACTGGAATCTGGTCTAATTAACACACAAATAGCTGAATATACAGGAATTCATTCCAGGACCATGAGGGGTCTCTGCAAGCACTTTCGAGAAACTGGTGAGATTGTGAAGAAATCAATTGTAGACGGCTGACCCAGGCTTCGCTCAGTGTAAAACCATACACAATGCACTGCAATGGAAATCTTCACCCTGTTGTTGCTAAAGTGGTTGTGAGGAATTTGGACAAAGCTTGCAGATTAGTAGGGACTTGTCATTTCTGTGGACTCTCGGCAACTTTGGCTTGTCAAGGTTCAGAGTCTGCCTGTATGTGTATTCCTGACATGAGTTATGAAAACAGCTGTAAGTGACACTATCAACATTGCCCCAACATAAGCAATAACAACCACTCATTGTACATATCCCTTATCTGTTACTCTAGTGGGGTCATGGAAGATGCTGGCTTCACTGTGGCAGAGCTGAAGGTGATTAGTTTTCTATGCAGCTGTAATGAATCCATTTGACATGATCATGACCCTATTAGACTATCCCAAATTTCACTCCTTTGGAGCTGAAGCTGGTGGAAGAATAGGCTCAGCCTGGACAAGTTGCAGTTAGCGCCCTGGATGATGACATGGTTAAAGAACAGGCTTGTAAGTAACATCCTACCATCGTACTACAGCACACAATATATTGACGACTATTTAGTACTTGTCAAATTCTTGGATAACTTTGTTGCTGGTACTGATATTGTAAGGATTCTTTTTCCTTCTATTCATATCTATCACATTCTAGACTATGACGCACTTATGATATCATACCTCATGTACACAATGAGGTTACCACATGTATCATAGTATAAGTAGCTGGTCTGTACAATGTACATTCCCCATTCTTGGAATTATCATTCACTTGTCTTATTAGCTCACTTTGAGTGATTGAGGTGAGGTCCTGACAAAATTCCAAGAATATCCTCTTCATACTGCTCACTTTGAGCCTTACTCCATCACCCTCTTATCATTGTTCAGCATGGCTCTTCACCGTTGCTCGAACCACCACCCTCCACTTTGCTCTCACTCTTATTGCCTTCGGTTGGGACTGCTTTATTCCCATCATTGTCACCACCGAGCATTTGCTCAATCCCAGACCCCAGGGACAAGGGGAACCCACCATCCTTCTACATGCTGAGGCAGTTGTGGTTTTGTGGAAGAATGCATAAGTCCTGTTTATAGGTGGCACATCCACCCCCTGACCCTTGGTAGAGACGGAAGTGATCCTTGGAACCTCAGTCACCGTAGAGGTCATGAAAGTCTATTTTCACTCCTCCCTTTCCCACTCTCCTCCCCCTAGCCCTCTTCGGGCCTAAAGCATCACAGTTGCATCCTGCTAGCATTATGGTTGCAGCCCATACCAGAAAAACACTGGACCCACATCTGCATATACGGTTGTCCACTGTCACAAATAAGGATAATGTTGCTACTGGGCATAGAGTACTAGCCCCCATTGTCCATTGAGTGCCTCACGGTCCGTACGGTCCTCATATGCTAGTTGGGGCAGGTTCACGTGATCACCTGTGACGTCACGTATAGTCCAATAGCGCCCTCTTCCCAGTATGGTGCATGTGGACAACAGCCATAGCCAGGCTGCTTCCAGTTCCTCCCCTTTTCCAACTCTGTTTGCTACTGGAGAACAAAGAGACATCCCTTTTTCCACATTCAATCTTGAGCTAGTGAAAGCCAGTATCTACTGGGAAGTAACTAGTGCTCAGATATCGTGTCCTCCCTCCCTCCTCCACTTTCAGTCTAGAGCTAGTGAACAGTGTTCTATGCATAGTAACTAGTACTTGGACATCACACCCATCATGTCGAACTTTACAACACCAATGAACTCTCCTCCTCCCTTGCCTATCTCCTCTGCTGACACCTTTCCTCCTTCCCCAAAAAGGATGTCCAGCAAATCTGCACCCTCTGGCTCTGGCCAAATCACCCTCTCCCCTGGCGAGCTCTCCACACTCATCAACAAGGCAGTCTCTAAGGCACTAGCTGCCCAGGAGGCAAAACGCTATACCACCACCTTCCCTGAGCTGCCAAAGCTCAAATCTCCTCCCACTGTCCAGTCCTCTGTCCCAGATATTGGGAAATCCTTCATCCCAAAACTGCCGTACTTTGATGGCAACAAAAAAGAATTTCTCGGCTGGTGGAGACAGCTGGCCCTCCATTTAGGGGGATATCAGCAAACCCCAAATGACATGCAAAAAATCATGATAGCATTGTCGTTAATGAAGGGTGGATCAGCCAAGCGATTCACCAATATGTTCGTGGACTCCCACAACCTCGAGGACTACTCCTTTGAGGAATTCAAATGGAACCTCTTGATGATGTTCCAACTGGCCGATATCAGAAGAAAGGCCAAACAAGAGCTGGCCAGCTTAAGGCAAAAATCCAACAAGGCAATCAAGGAATTCATTCTTTGATTCCATCAATGTGTCATTGAGGCACAATATAATACAGGAGCTTATGGCAGGTTCCTGATCCAGATTTTAATGAATGCCATAAAACAGGAACTTGTAGAGTTTGTGGAGATCTCCCAAGTTCAATTAATCGACTCAGACAAACTCAACGACTAGGTCCATGCCCTGATCCAGGCGGAATGGATCAAGACTGAGCAAAAGGCTTGGAAGGCTGCCTTGACTGGCCATTCCAATGCCCCAGTGAAGTCTTGGAATGTGAACCCTCGAAACAGGTCAAATTATGTCAGCCCCAACTATAAGGGCAAAAATCGCATTGCCAATTTCTTGGTGAACAAGGCCACAGCTTCTCCTGCCGCAAAACCTGCTGTGTGGGCAGCAATTCACCCAAATCAAACTGGCACCTTCAGAGGTCAGGGTGCCCTGATGGATCTCTCCAAGGCTTGCACAGAAGGCAAATGTGCGAAATGCTCTAAACTGTGGCCATGCAAAGACCACATAAGGAAACGCATCATCCATCAGATGACATTTAGAAATCAGCAGATCAGTTATATGACTGCTGACAAACTTGTGGCTGAGATAAGTTGCATAGAAAAGGATTTTCCTGCTGGAGAGCAGATCTGAGATTAACTGTCTCTCCTAGCACGACTTTGTCCATAGATAATAATAATAAATTTGCCATTTTACCTATCAACAAAGTTAAGATCTCAACAGTTAAGTTCAAAAGACTGGGCCCTAAAGTGCGTCACCCAGAAAGAAAATCTGAGATCGCTGCCAGCTATGACATAAGTGCTGCAGAGAATAAAATTATACGACCCTGGAAATGAGAGGTCATAAGTACCCAAATCACACTCATCATCCCTCGTGGTGCCTATGGGAGAATAGCGCCACATAGTGGACTGGCACCAAAGGGAATTGACATTGCCACTGGCATCATTGACAGTGACTACTGAGGAGAGGTAAAAGTCCTGTTGGTGAACCACTCCAATGTACAGTTCGAAGTAAAAACGGGTGATCGCATTGCCCAGTTAATCATCAAGAAAATCAGCCTTGACAAGCTGAATGAGGAAAACCACCTTAATGAGACCAAACAAGGCGATCAAGGTTTTGGATCAACGGGCGTTGCAGAGACCCTGAAGATCTTGATCCTAAAAAGACCTGAGATCAAATCAGCGAAAGTTGCTGAGTCCCCCCATGAGATCCTTTCTAAAAAGGTGGATAAGCAACATAGCCACAAGGAACAACCAGCAAAAGCTGCTGAGTCATCTTGTGTGATCCTTCCCAAAAGGGTGGACAAGCGGCCAAGCCCAAAGAAGACTGCTGAGTCATCTAAGCCTATGGCTATGGTGATCCTTCCTGAAAAGGTGGATAAGCAGTCAAGACAAGGTTGGATGAACACTGTGGACCTGTGGATGTCCCAGTGGATCACAAAAGTGGTAGACTCCAAGGATGAGGAGCAAGCCATTAAACACGTGAGATCTTTTGTACATGAATCTCGCCAAGAGCAAGTAACCCTGAGGTTGATTTGACAACTAAGGAAGATAAGTGAGCTCAAAGCTCAATTCATGTTATGCGAACTTCAACAAAAATCAAGGTTTGTACAGTGCAAAAGACAATCTGACAATGCATTTGAAATTAAGGTGACCTTAGAAACTCTATCAGGTGAGACCCTTGATGTTATAACCCTATTGGACTCCGGATGTACTGGAACAACTATCGATGAAAGGTTTGCCAAGAAAAAGGGACTAAAAACATATAAACTACCAGTACCCATTCCTGTATACAACATGGATGGATTGATAAATAGCACTGGATCTATAAGAGAATTTGCAATCGTCAAAATGAGGATCGGAGATCACTCCAAACAAATCGCCATGGCCATGTCTAATTTAAGTACTCACCCCATCTTTTTGGATATGACTGGCTAAGAAAACATAATCCTCAAATTGATTGGAAAGCGAAAACTCTTCAATTCACATGTGAAAATGAGCACACACCAGGTCTGCTGGACCCAGAAATCGACGACGAGGAAGTTGAACCCAAATTACTATTCATGATCGACTACGAATACTTCAGGAATCTCTCCACCGACATAGCCATCATGGCTGGAGAATTAAAACAAACAAAAACATTTGAAGAAATTGTCCCTGAAGTGTATCATGAATATAAGGACATATTTGCAAAGGAAACGTTCAATGAACTTCCTCCATGTCGGCCATGGGACCACACAATAGAACTCCTCCCAGGAAATCACAAGGTTGACTGTAAGACATATAACCTCACTACAGCCAAACAAAAGGAACTTGACAACTTTCTGGAAGAAAATCTGTCCACCGGCCGTATCCGGCCATCCAAGAGTCAATTCACCTCCACCTTCTTCTTTGTCAAAAAGAAGGATAGCAAACTCCACCCCATCCAAGATTACTGGAAACTAAATGACATCACGGTCAAAAACTGGTACTCCTTACTGCTTATCTCCGAGCTGATCAACAAACTTAAAAATGCCAAGTACTACACCAAGCTTGACATCCGGTGGGGATATAACAATATAAGGATAAAAGAAGGAGACAAATGGAAAGTGGCATTTTGGACTAACAGAGGTCTATTTGAACCACTAGTAATGTTCTTTGGACTCTGCAATTCACCCACAACCTTCCAAACAATGATGAATCACATATTCTGTGACCTCATAAATAAAGGAAAAGTCATAGTCTACATGGATGATATAATGATTTTCACCAAAACACTCAATGAACATAGACAAATCATACGAGAAGTATTACAAATATTGTGTGAAAATAAACTGTCCTTAAAACACACCAAATGTGACTTTGAAACACAAGAAATGGAATATCTGGAACTCATTGTCTTGGGAGGACAAATAAAGATGGATCCTAGAAAAGTCAAAGGAGTGACTGATTGGCCCGTACCAAAAAGTTGTAAGGAACTCCAAGGCTTCCTAGGATTCCTAAATTTCTACTGTCATTTCATCAAGAGTTTCTCCAAGGTTGCTTGTCCACTCAATGCCCTTACCTCCAAAAAATTACCTTTCAAGTGGACAGCCAAGTGTCAGACAGCATTCAAACAACTAAAAGAGAAAATCACAACAGTGCCAGCACTAAGAATGCCCAACAATAAAGATCCCTTCTGTATCAAAACTGATGGATCAGGTATTGGGATTGGAGCAATCCTTTCTCAACAGCAAGGCAATTATTGGCATCCTATTGCCTTCATATCCCACTTGCTGAACGATGCTGAGGAAAACTATCATGCTGCTGACCTGGAAATGGCAGCAATAATCTTTGCTCTCAAGGAATGGTGCCAGTACCTCCTGGACACTAAACACCCCTTCACGATCCTTATGGATCACAAGAATTTGGAATATTTTATGAAACCCCAAGATTTGAGTTGCCAACAGGCTCGCTGGAACCAAATTCTCCAGGAATACCATTATGTCATACAACACCACCCTGGAAAAACAAACCCAGCTGACCCTCTGTCCTGGAGACCAGACTTTGAAAAGGGGGTAAAAGATAATACCCAAATTCAAATTCTCTCCCTGCTTAAGTCCAAAGAGTCTTCTTCAATGGAGATCCTTCCCGAAAGGGTGGATACTCAGACCAAAGCACAAGGAAAAAAGAAGTCACCACACTTGGCAAAGCCCGAAGAGTCTTCTTCAATGGAGATCCTTCCTGAAAGGGTGGATACTTGGGCAACATTGCTAAAACAGTCGGAAATGATTGAGTCAATGGTGACAAAGAACCAATTCCACACCAAAAAGTTCATCATCGAAGGACTTAAACTCAAGGACTCTTCTTGGTACAAGAAAGACAATCTGATTCACTGGAAAACCCTTCTCTATATCCCTCCTAACCCACAATTGCAAGAACAAATCATCCAACAAAACCATGACCATCCCCTTGCAGGACATCTAGGAATTAGACATACTCTCAACCTAATCAAAACCCATTACTACTGGCCCACAATTAAACAAGATATAGCCAGATATATTAAGGGTTGCGATAAGTGCCAAAGAGTCAAAACAGATATATTGGGAAAGAAAACCCCGTTAAATCCAAATGCAGTCCCCGACACACCATGGAAAATAATCTTGGTAGATTTAATTGGTCCATTACCCAAATCAAAAGGAAAAAACGCTATAATGGTCATAGTTGACTGATTCTCGAAAATAATTCAGCTATTCCCAGTATCAACCAAAATAACCTCCCAAGGCATGGCAAAATCTTCAGGGATAAGATCTTTAAATTACACAGCATCCCCAAGAAGGTGATTTCAGATTGAGGTCCACAATTCGTCTTGTCTTTCATGAAGAAACTCTACTCCCAACTTCAAATAGAAAGGAACCTGTCTACTGCCTATCACCTGGAGACTGATGGCCAGACCAAAAGAATCAATGTGTGGGTAGAATAATACCTACACATATATATAAATCATTAGCAATCGGACTGGGTCAAGTGGCTATCAATCATGGAATTCGCACACAACCAAACCTCCTCCTCCACAACTACCTTCTCCCCATTCCTTCTAAATTATGGACAACAACCCTAATCTGGATTCACGCAGAAAGGCAAAGAAAGGAACCCAGCGGCAAATGAATTTGTTGAAGAAATGAAGTCCACTCAACAGATTGCCAAGTCCACCCTCAAAATGGCATTGTACAACATAAAGCAATTCCATGACCGAAAAGTCCAACCTCCTGTCAAATACAAACCCGATGACCTAGTGCTTCTAGAAGCAACTAACATTAAAACTGAATGACCATCAAAAAAACTTGATGACAAATGATATGGTCTGTTTAAGGTCATCAAAAAGGAAGGACTCATGTCATATCGCCTCAAGTTGGACAAATTGTGGTGTCGGATCCATCCCATTTTTCACAAATGCTTACTTCACCCATACCACCAGGACGATTTCCCCTCTCAGAAACAATTACCACCACCTCCCCCTGAGATTGTATCTGGTGTAGAAGAAGCAGAAGTGGAATATATCATCAACTCAAAACGTGTTGGGAACACTATCCATTACTTAATCCATTGGAAAGGATTCCCTTGCAAAGAAAACAAATGGATTCCCATAAAAGAACTCACCAATGCACAAATGGCAATCAAGGATTTCCACTATTCCAACCCTGATGCACCACGACTCGCCATCAAAATCTGAAAAATGAGTATGGAAGATGCTCCATGTCTTTGCCCTATCTGCCTATGAATCCCTATCCTGTCACCTTCTCCTCTCTTCTCTTCACCAGAGTGCAAGGAACTCCAAAAACAATACAACAAGTATGATTCTTCCTATTTCAAATTCCCACCGGTAGAGTAGTTTTGTTGGAGCCTCAACCATGAAAAGGGGGTAATGTAAGGATTCTTTTTCCTTCTATTCACATCTATCACATTCTAGACTATGATGCACTTATGATATCATACCTCATGTACACAATGAGGTTACTGCATGTATCGTAGTATAAGTAGCTGGTCTGTACAATGTACATTCCCCATTCTTGGAATTATCATTCACTTGTCTCATTAGCTCACTTTGAGTGATTGAGGTGAGGTCCTGACAAAATTCCAAGAATATCCTTCTCATACTGCTCACTTTGAGCCCTACTCCATCACCCCTCTACTCATCATTCAGTGTGGCTCTTTGCCGTCACTCGAGTCACCACCTTCCACTTCGTTCTCACTCTCTTCACCTTTGGTCAGGACTGTTTTATTCCTGCTGTTGTCACCACTGAGCATTTGCTCAATCCTGGACCCCAGGGACAAGGGGAACCCATCCATCTTCTATGCACTGAGGCAGTTGTGGTTTTGTGGAAGAATACATAAGTCCTGTTTATAGGTGGCACATCCACTCCCTGACCCTTGGTAGAGGCTGAAGCAACCTTTGGGACCTTGGTCACCATAAAGGTTGTGAAAGCCTATTTTCATTCCTCCCTTTTTACCACTCTCCCCCCCTAGCCCTCTTTGGGCCTAAAGTGTCATGGTCACATCCTGCTAGCATTACAGTTGCAGCCCATACCGGAAAGACACTGGACCCACATCTGCATATATGGTTGTCCACTGTCATAAATAAGGATAATGTTGCTGCTGGGCATAGAGCACTAGCCCCTGTTGTCCATTGAGTGCCTAATGGTCTATACGGTCCTCATACACTAGTTGGGGCAGGTTCATGTGATCACCTGTGACATCACGTACAGTCTGATAGTACCCTCTTTCTGGTGTGGTGTACATGGACAACAGCCATAGCCAGGCTGCTTCTGGTTCCTTCCCTCTTCCAACTCCATTTGCCGCTGGAGAAATAAGAGACATCCCATTCCCCATGCTCGATCTTGAGCTAGTGAAAGCCAGTACCTACTGGGTAGTAACTAGTGCTTGGATATTGCATTCCCCCCCCTTCCTCCCCTCTCAGTCTAGAGCTAGCAAAAGGCATTTAGCACATAGTAGCTAGTACTTGGACATTGCACCCATTGTGTCAAACTTTACGACACTGATGAATTCTCCTCCTCCCTCTCCCACATCCTCTGCTGACACCTTCCCTCCTTCCCCAAAAAGGATGTCTGGTGAACCCTCTGGCTCTGGCCAAATCACCCTCTCCTGCGATGAGCTCTCCATGCTCATCAACAAGGCCATCTTTGATGCACTTGTTGCTCAGGAGGCAAAAAAATACACCACCGCCTTCCCTGAGCTGCCTAAGCTCAAATCACCCCCCGCTGTCCAGCTCTCTGCCCTGGATATTGGGAAATCATTCATCCCAAAACCACCATACTTCAATGGCAACAAGAAAGAATTCCTCAGCTGGTGGAGACAGCTGGCCCTCCATTTAAGGGGATACCAGCAAACCCCCAATGATATGCAAAAAATAATGATCACACTGTCATTGATGAAGAGTGGATTGGCCAAGCGATTTGCCAATATGTTTGTGGATTCCCACAACCTCAAAGAGTACTCCTTTGAGGAATTCAAATGGAACCTCTCAGTGATGTTCCAACCGGCCAACATTCAGAGGAAGGCCAAACAAGAGCTTGTCAACTTAAGGCAAAAATCAAATGAGGTGATTGAAGAGTTTATCCTTCACTTCCATCAATGTGTCATTGAGGCACAATACAATATTGGAGCCCATGGCAGGTTCCTTATTCAGATATTATGAAATGCCATCAAACAGGAACTTGTGGAGTTTGTGGAGATCTTCCAAGTACAATTAATTGACTCAGACAAACTTGACGACTGGGTCCATGCCCTGATCTAGGCAGAGTGGATCAAGACCGAGCAAAAGGCTCAGAAGGCTACCTCAACTGGCCATTCCGACACCACAGCAAAGTCTTGGAATGCAAACCCTCAAAATGGGTCAAACTATGTTAGTCCAAACTACAAGGGCAAAAATCCCATCACCAACTTCTTGGCAAACAAGGCTGTGACTTCTCCCATCGCAAAACCTGCTATGCTGGCAGCAATTCATCCAAACCAAACTGGCACCTTCAGAGGTCAGGGTGCCCTGATGGATGTCTCCAAGGCTCATGCAGAGGGCAAATGTGTGAAATGCTCCAAACTGTGGCCATGTAAGGACCACATGAGAAAATGCGTCATCCACCAGATGACATTCAGAAATCAGCAGATTAGTTATACAACTGCTGATGAACTTGCAGCTGAGATAAGTTGCATAGAAAAGGATTTTTCCATTGGAGAGTAGATCAGAGATCATCTACATCTCCTAGTCAAACTTCGTCTGTAAAGAGTAATAATAAATTTGCTGTTTTACCCATTGATGAAGTTGAGATCTCAACAATTAAGTTTAAATGACTGGGCCCTGAAGTGCATTGCCCAGAAAGGAAATCTGAGATTGCTGCCGGCTATGACATAAGTGCCATGGAAAACAAAATTATATGACCCTGGAAACATGAGGTCGTAAGTACTCAAATCGTGCTCACCATCCCTCATGGTGCCTATGGGAGAATAGTGCCACATAGCGGATTGGCACTAAAAGGTATTGACATCGCAGCTGGCATCATCAACAGTGA
The DNA here is from genome assembly GCA_038090895.1 of Boletus bicoloroides. Lineage (NCBI taxonomy): Eukaryota > Fungi > Basidiomycota > Agaricomycetes > Boletales > Boletaceae > Boletus > Boletus bicoloroides. Next base: position 10,648 of record JBBPNM010000184.1, read on the forward strand.
CTACTGAGGAGAGGTAAAAGTCCTGTTGGTGAACCACTCTGATGTACAATTTGAAGTCAAAACAGGTGATCACATCGCCCAATTAATCGTCAAGAAAATCAGCCTTGACAAGCTGAATGAGGATAACCATTTTGATGAGACCAAGCGAGGCGATCAAGGCTTCAGATCAACAGGTGTTGTGGAGACCCTGAAGATCTCAATCCTTAAAAGGCCTGAAATCGAATCGGCAAAAGTTGCTGAGTCCTCTCATGGGATCCTTCCTGAAAAGGTGGACAAGCAACATAGCCACAAGGAACAACCAGCAAAAGCCACTGAGTTACCTCGTGTGATCCTTCCTGAAAGGGTGGACAAGCAGCCAAGCCAAAAGAAGACTGCTGAGTCATCTAAGCCCATGGCTATAATGATCCTTCCTGAAAAGGTGGACAAGCAGTCAAGGCAAGGATGGATGAACACTGTGGACCTGTGGACGTCCCAGTGGATCAAAAAAGTGGTAGACTCCAAAGACAAGAAGTGAGCCATTAAACATGTGAGATCTTTTGTACACGAATCTCACCAAGAGCAAGTAACCCCAAGGTTGATTCAACAACTAAGGGAAATAAGTGAGCTCGAAGTTCAATTCGTGTTACACGAACTTCAACAGAAACCAAGGTTTGTATAGTGCAAAAGACAATCCGACAATGCATTTGAGATCAAGGTAACCTTAGAAACTCCATCAGGTGAGACCCTCGACATCATAACCCTATTGGATTCCGGATGTACTGGAACAACTATAGACGAGAGGTTTGCCAAGGAAAAGGGACTGAAAACGTATAAACTACCAGTACCAATTCCTGTATATAATGCAGACAGATCTATAAATAGTGCTAGATCCATATGAGAATTCATGATCATTGAAATGAGGATCAGAGATCACTCCAAACAAATTGCCATGGCCATGTTCAATTTAAGTACTCACCCTATCTTCCTGGGATATGACTGGCTAAGGAAACACAATCCTCAAATCAATTGGAAAGTGAAAACTCTCCAATTCACGTGTGAAAATGAGCACACTCCAGGTCTGCTGGACCTAGAAATCAACGACAAGGAAGTCGAATCCAAACAGTTATTCATGATCGACTATGAATACTTCAGGAACCTCTCCACCAATACAGCCATCACAGCTGGAGAATTTAAACAAACAAAAACATTCAAAGAAATTGTTCCTGAAGCATATCATGAATATAAAGATGTATTCACAAAAGAAATGTTTGACAAACTTCCCCTGCATTGGCCATGGGACCATGCAATCAAACTCCTTCCAGAAAATCACAAGGTTGACTGTAAAACATATAATCTTACTACAGCTGAACAAAAGGAACTTGACGACTTCCTGGAAGAAAATCTGTCCACCAGCCCTATCTGGCCATCCAAGAGTCAATTCGCCTCTGCCTTCTTCTTTGTCAAAAAGAAAGATGGCAAACTCTGCCCTGTCCAAGATTACTGGAAATTAAATGACATCACAGTCAAAAACCAGTACCCCCTACCGCTTATCTCTGAGCTGATAGATAAACTCAAAAATGCTAAATATTATACCAAGCTCGACATCCAGTGAGGATATAACAACATAAGGATGAAGGAAGGAGACGAATGGAAAGTGGTGTTCTGGACTAACAGAGGTCTATTTGAACTGAACCATTAGTAATGTTCTTTGGACTCTGTAATTCGCCTGCAACCTTCCAAACAATGATGAATCACATATTCCATGACCTCATAAATAAAGGAAAAGTCATAGTCTATATGGATGACATAATGATTTTCACCAAAACTCTCGATGAACATAGACAAATTGTATGAGAAGTACTACAAATACTGCGTGAAAACAAGTTGTCCTTAAAATATACCAAATGTGACTTTGAAACACAGAAAATGGAGTATCTGGGACTCATCATCTCCAAAGGACAAATAAAAATGGATCCTGGAAAAGTCAAAGGAGTGACCGATTGGCCCGTATCAAAAAGTCATAAGGAACTCCAAGGCTTCCTAGGATTCCTCAATTTCTATCATTGATTCATTGAGAATTTCTCCAAAGCTGCTCATCCTCTCAATGCCCTCACCTCTGAAAAGTTACCTTTCAAGTGGACAGCTGAGTGCCAGATGGCATTTGAACAACTAAAAGAGAAAATCACAACAGCACCAGCACTAAGAATGCCCAATGATGAAGATCCTTTCTGTATTGAAATAGACAGATCAGGTATTGGGATTGGAGCAATCCTTTCCCAACAACAAGGCAATCATTGGCATCCTATTGCCTTTATATCATGCTTGTTGAACGACACTGAGCGAAACTACCACACCACTGACCTGGAAATGGCAGCAATCATATTTGCTCTTAAGGAATGGCGCCAGTACCTCCTGGATGCCAAACACCCCTTCACAATCCTTACAGATCACAAGAATTTGGAGTACTTCATGAAACCCCAAGATTTGAGTCGCTGACAGGCTCACTGGAATCAAATTCTCCAGGAATACCATTATGTCATCCAACACCATCCTGGAAAAATGAACCCAGCCGACCCTCTGTCCTGGAGGCCAGACTTTGAAAAGGGGATAAAAGATAATACCCAAATTCAAATTCTCTCCCTGCTTAAGTCCAAAGAGTCTTCTTCAATGGAGATCCTTCCCAAAAGGGTGGATACTCGGACTAAAGCACAAGGTAAAAAGACATCA
>JBBPNM010000185.1:0-13345 GCA_038090895.1 Boletus bicoloroides
CCGTCGACTCAGGGCAGGCGCTTCGAGTATCTCAAAATCACGCCTGCGTATATCTCCCCCCAATCACCTTTCTTTTCTCTTTATCATTCCCTCATCTAAGATGGTGTTATCCGGCGTCCTTGGCTTCCCTCGCATTGGTGCTGCACCCTCCTACTCTTAGATCTGAATCTCCACTGACATAACCTCACCCAGGTGCAAACCGTGAAGTCAAAAAGGCCGTCGAGGCTTATTGGGCGGGCAAAATATCCTCAGCTGATCTCCAGAAAGCTGCTTCTGATGTTCGAAAGACCAGCTGGATCAGCCTCAAGGATCGAAAGGTTGACTTGATCCCCAGGTTGGTTGCTGGGTTCCTTAGTTGGTGTTCATGCTCATTTTTGATCAGTGGAGACTTCACGCTCTATGATCATGTCTTGGATCATTCCACAGCTTTCAACGTCATCCCTAAGCGCTATGTCGGACTTGGTCTTTCCGACCTTGATGTATTCTTCGCCCTGGGTCGTGGACGTCAAGCCAACGGTGTTGATGTTCCTGCTTGTGAAATGAAGAAGTGGTTAGTAATTCATTCCACTACTTCTGATCATATCGCTCATTTACTACTGCTCGTAGGTTCGACTCTAATTATCATTACGTCGTCCCAGAGCTCTCCGAAGAGACCGACTTCAAGCTGTTGTATAACAAGGCCCTTCAGGAGTATAACGAAGCCAAAGCACTGGGAATCACTACCCGTCCAGTGGTTCTAGGACCGATCTCTTACCTCGTCCTCGGAAAGGGTGCCAAGGAAGCGTCTGCTGACTTCCAGCCTATCTCTTTACTCCCAAAGATCTTGCCCGTCTACAAACAATTATTATCAGAGCTCAAGGCCGCTGGTGTCGATTCAGTCCAGGTTGACGAGCCAATTCTTGTTCTTGACAAGGCTTCAGATCTTGACAAGCAGTACGCCACCGCATACGCTGAACTGGCCCCGGTCTCTCCTAAAATTATTTTGACGACGTACTTTGCTCGTCTGGATTCCAATGTGAAGTTTATCGCCAAACTTCCCGTCACTGGTCTCCACATCGACTTGTCCCGAGTACCCGGACAACTCGATGATGTTCTAGCAGCGATTAAATCTACCCGGATTGTACTCTCCCTTGGTGTCGTTTCCGGGAGAAACATATGGAAGTCCGACTTTACCGCTGCAATCCAGCAAGGCCAGAAGGCCATCGACATTCTTGGAGAAGATCGCGTCATCATTGCAACATCGTCTTCTCTTTTGCACACTCCTGTAACCTTGGCCAATGAGAATCAGTTGACCGCGCAGCAGAAGGACTGGTTCTCCTTTGCACTGGAAAAGGCTGCAGAAGTCGCGACCATCGCTGCCGTCCTCTCTGGTTCCCAGGATCCACAGGTGGCAGCTGCTTTGGAGGCGAACAGAATTTCCATTGCTAAGCGTCGTGAGTTCGAGCGTACATCCGATGACGCTGTCCGCAAGCGTGTTGCTTCCATCACGCCTGATCTGTACCACCGCAAAAGCACATTCACCATTCGCAAGGAGATTCAGGCCAAAAAGATTCAACTGCCCAAGTTCCCCACAACCACCATAGGTTCCTTCCCAGTGAGTGTTTTATTACTCGCGATTGGAATGACGTCTTTCTGACAACTCCCCCAAAGCAAACCAAGGAGATCCGTAGTGCTCGTGCCAAGCACGGCAAGGGCGAGATCACGGATGTTGAATATAATGAGTTCATCAAAAAGGAGATAGAACATGTCGTCCGCTTCCAGGAGAAAGTTGGGCTTGACCTTCTCGTTCATGGAGAAGCAGAGAGAAACGACATGGTCCAGTACTTCGGCGAGCAATTAAACGGTTTTGCCTTTACCCAGAACGGATGGGTCCAGTCTTACGGCTCTCGGTAGGTAGTCCGACTTGCATTGTTGGATTGACCTAATGGCTTTTTGCAGCTACGTTCGACCCCCGATTATCGTCTCCGATGTTAGCCGTCCCAAACCTATGACCGTGAGATGGAGCAGCTACGCACAAAGCATTACCAAAAAACCCATGAAGGGTATGCTTTCCGGTCCCGTCACAATCTTGAACTGGTCGTTCCCTCGCGAAGATGTGCCACGCAAACTGCAATCTCAGCAATTGGCATTGTCACTTCGTGACGAGGTCCTTGATCTTGAAGCTGCTGGTATCGCTGCTATTCAAGTTGATGAGCCAGCCATCCGCGAGGGCGTAAGTTGATTTGCAAGGCAAATGCGCGAGTTGTCTGACATCTATGCTAGTTGCCTCTTCGTCGCTCTGACTGGGACGAGTATCTGGAATGGGCTGTCGACACCTTCAAGCTCGCTACAGCGGGTGTCCGTGATGATACTCAGACTCACTCCCACTTCTGCTACTCCGACTTCGGCGATATCTTCCCGTCTATTCAACGTCTCGATGCCGATGTCATTTCCATCGAGTTCTCGAAGAGCGACATGAAATTATTGCAAACCTTCAAGCAGTACGGGTACTCCAACGAGATCGGCCCCGGCGTCTATGACATCCACTCTCCGCGTGTTCCCAGCGAACAAGAAATCAAAGACCGTCTCAAAGCCACCCTTAAAATTATTCCTGACCATTTGATGTTCGTCAACCCTGATTGTGGTCTGAAGACACGTGGTTGGCCGGAGACCGAAGGCATGCCCTTCCCTTCAGTTACGCCTCGAAATAGACTGAATCATTCTTCGCAGCTTCCTTGACAAACCTGGTCGCTGCTGCGCGCTGGGCCCGCGAGAATGCTTGATTTTCCATCATTGCGCTTCAACAGCGCCCATGAAGTGGCTAATTTATCGGGACCTTCTCACGTTAGAGGGGCTTTGCACTTGACCTTGGGTAGTTGTGTTGCGATCATATTATGTCCAGCCCGGGTGGGAATATCGAGAGGGCAGTGCAGGTGCTGCTTTGTGGGCCCGTCGGGTGTCTCCTTGGGAGGCAGGAACTTGACGCGGTTTTGAGCGTAGTAGTCGGATTTCAACAATCCTTAATTGTAGTGTATCTGAACCTCAATGCAAGTATATCGCCTGAAATATGGCGCAGGTTGATATGTGTGCGACTTTGCACCAGAATTCGAATGTTATCAGTCGAATGTTGTTACTCGGTTGATTATGAGGGCAGTAAATGTCTAAATATTCAGAGGATGATGCATGCCATAAAGAATACTGTCTCAAGTTATGTAAAGAGACAGTCTATTGAGATGCAAAGAGATGTGAAACGAATGGAGTTTATGCAGCGTGTTGCCAGTAGTTGTGCGAATTCGAAATAAATGCAGGACGATTCCAATGAGCAGATGAGTGTGCTAGTGTTAATAAGTTAATCAGTGATCGTCAATCAATTCATCATGCACAGTCGAGCCTCGTAGGGACTCTCCTGACAAACGATGATCTCCCTGCTCGGGAGCTAAGTTAAGCCAAAGTGAGGCTGAGAAAAAAGAGCTCACAGCCGGGAGTGGTACATTACGTGCCTCGTTCTTTCCACGGACGAATACACTGAGCAATCTTGGTCGACGTTGTTGACGCTTTCTACCAAGATCTTCCTGTTCAGGTGGGTCTAGTTCCGCAGTCTCTGGTTCATCCACGAGTGCCATGTCAGTCAAGGTATTGCTGAGAACGAGGGTACTGCCAGGAGCACCCCCGCTTGAAGACGATCTTCGCGGTGCGTGGTCCCGTATCGTGGCGTCGGTAACGTTCTTTTTCCCTCGAAGAATAAATTTCTTGGACGAGGGCTGGGGGTCGTTTTGCGAAGTGTTTTTGGATGGAATCAGCTTGGTCTTCGAAAAGAGTTCACGAGCAACTGGAAGGACTGGGACGAGTGGTTGGTGAAAGGCCATACGGACCCAGCCTCTCCAGGTGAGATCGCTAGGTAGGAATTGGTCGACCAGCTCCTCAAACTATGACAGATGAAAAAGCAGTCGTGGAAGGTAGAGAACGAGACATACACTCCAAGTCTGGTTGCGGAACTCCAATGTATGGGTACGAATCCGTGCGTCACGGCACTCGAAAGACTCTGCCTTCATTATGCTTAGCAGGAGTTCGATGCTGGTTTGAGAGTTGAGCCAAAGCAAAGCAAAGCAAACCGCTATGTCACTGACCTCGAGATTTTCACCAGAATGAAGGTTTTCTGAGAAGAACGTGTTTTCATTTCCACAGCGTCATCTTTTCCAGGTCGATCTTCTCGGTTTACCCTTCTGATACTCCGGGAATCCTCATTGACGTTCAAGTCTGGTGTCGCAGCTCGGCCAAAGGAAGTTTCGACTGGTGTCCTCGTGGATTCAGCAGCTGCGCTACGTAAATCGGTGAATGATCGAGAGGCTCCCAGTTTTCTCAAACTTGGCGCAAGCCTGTTTGAGTCCAATGATCCACGCGGTTTTTGCAACAACTGAGCCGACTCCAGGGAGGATCTGGGAGGAGGAGGTTCCGAAGGATGATGCGATTCAGGCAAGTCACGGATCGTGCACTGCGTGTCTGGCTGATTCCTTTCCCGCCGAGCAGGCCAGACATATTCCATGATACGTTGACCAAGGCGAGCATCGAGCTGCAGACGGATGGGATGAAAGTCGAGTTGGAACTTCTCATAAATTGCAATCCCGCCGACAGGCGCAAGCACCATCCAATCAGCGTCAAGAAAAAGATCTCTCTACCCATACAATGAGAACCATTCAAAATGCTCGGGAAGGGAAAATACCTTGTAAAGTGGGTGATTAGAAGGTTCCTCGTATTTTGAGACGATTTCTGTCCAAACTGCATTCGGAGACCCATCGAAAGCCTGAAGGTCACCAACTGTCAAACGGTTGACAGTGGAACTATCTTGTTTGCTCAGCCACGAGAAGTCTATACTTCGCACAGCAAGTTTCGCGAGGAGGTCTCGCTTATCGTCCAACATCCTCCAAGAGATTTCAGACGAAGAGGCCTGCAGAAGAAGAGCGGATTTATGGTCGGAACGACCATCGGTCCTGCTCTGAGCTAATCGGATCGCCTCAAAAATCAGATTAAGTTCTTCCACTAGTAGAAAGATGTGAGCTTTGAGCCTCAGAATCTGCAGCTTTGTCTGAGGACGGTTATCCCGCATCTGGCGGCTGACATCGTCGTGCGTTTCGAGCACGCTCCTGAGGCGACTCTGAAGATCGGAGACGACGCAGGCAGCAGACCTTAGATCCGTGAAGTCATATGCAAAAAGTAGCGTCTCCAGCTTTTCCAGCCGTGCTTTGTGCGCGACATCTGAAAACAGGACCAGATGCGTGATGATGTTGGAAATAAACTGGAAATGTCGATCGTTTGCTGATACAGTAAAGCGTGGAACATGGACTTGAACCAAGTCCTAAATTCCAGTGGGTCAGAAATATGTACCGGGACCGTGTTAAATACTCAACAGTGTCGTTTTGCAGATGCGCCTGCCTTCCTCTTTGTGTGTGCTCCGACTTCGAATAAGCAGCGTAGGCGATATTGTTGCGAAGTCTGAGTCGATTAAACCGGTCATATTGGCAATTAGCATTGGTTTGAGGAACAATGCGGTCGAAGGAATCGCTCTCGCAGCGATAATCAAGCAACACCTCCAGAGGAACTGAGCCGCTGTCGTATGAAGCAGAGTCGGTTGGGCAGAAGGTCTGAAGACCATCTAACGACGTGTAGTTCCTTTTTTCAGATTGAGAATCAGCCAAGCCTACTTCGTACGAAAAATATTGTACCTGTGCATGATGGGGCCACTGATAGGATCTTCCAAGTTAGATGCATCCATTATTTTGAATACTTGCAACTTCGCCTGAACTGCGGCAAGGATTACGACCGATTCCGCCTCAACGTTAGGCGAGGGATCAGTGCTCCGCAGAATGATTTGAGGCTTCAACAAGAGGCAGAAGTGCCTTTTCCGAAGAACAACACCTTCTTCCCATCCCTCTAGAGGCTTGACGTCGGCTGGGTCAGAGACAACGTTTGTTTTAATGTCCAGTGACGTGCTACCTCGTCCTCCGGCCAACATTCTACGCAGAGCGGAGGCGGCCGCTTGTGCGGGACTGGCAGAAGCCTTAGATTTCTCGGTACCGTGACCAGCTATCTGAGGAACCATGGCTTCGGCTTGATCTCGGATAAATTTGACAGCACTATCAGTCATGGTCAATATGGAGAAGGTATGCAGGTGCAGTCACTTGCCGAGTAGCCATATGGTACTCATACCCGCGGCGGGCTTTGGAGCAGTTGTAGTACCGCATCAAAACCTGTTGAGATAATAAAGTTTCGTACCCTTGAACCAGGACAAAACTTACATCGCGGACAGCATTACACATGAAAAGGTTTGGGGAATGGACCTGATAGACATTCTCAAAATCGGCCCACTCATTAGCGGAGACCATTTCAGCTGGCATATAGTAGCTCTCGACATTACTGTTGCGTGCACCCTCCGGACATTGATCTACTTCTGTCAGATGGCTAATATAGTCTCGGAGAAGGGTAACCATCTTATCCAAGGGATATTGCCTCTGAAACATGAGTCAATGACATTCCTACGCCTTCCATGATCGAAGCGCACCTGAACACGTTGGTCTGATTTTGCTTCCTCCTTGGCCATATGTTGCAACGTTACGATCCGTTGTTCTGCAAGGGAGATCTCCACTTGTGGGACAGCTAAAGAAAAGTCAAGATTAAAATAATCTGAAATATGACGTAAAGATTCTTACAGGGTTCACTCCCAAGTAAACATGTATGGGTATCTTCGTCGCCAAACTTACTGTTTTCCGCTTGGATCTCGGTAGCATGCGAATTCTTCTTGAGATATGTCACCTTGGGGCAGGAAAGTACTGGGAATAACTGGATTTCTGGAAGATTATGCGCAGGCGACCAATCCGTTTCAACGAAGTCATCACTATCCAGCCACGATGGAGGAATTCCTGAATCAGAAGCCCGATTCTTATCGCTGTTGTCAGGGTCAGCAGACAAAGGTACTGATTGTTTCAGAGGCTCTGGGAAAACGGCCAACAGAGCACGAAGGTCCACATTTTTGAGGACCACCTCAGCGGCATAGAATGGCTTGTGTCGTACGACTTGAATGCTGTCGGGGACTTTACCCGGCGCGACGGTTTCCTGGTCCCTTTGGTGCATGTCGGCTTGGAAGTGGCTGACTTTGGCTTTCAAGCCTACGATGGGTGTGGTCCCATCTTCCCATGACTCTCTGCTGTCATCAATGTACGCATGCGTTATGAACAACTCTGGTACGGAGATTCGATATTTAAGTGTTGCAAGATGACGTGCAAACTTTGGCGATAGTGTCTTCCGGGGGTAAAGGGAACCCTGTCTGATCGGTAATGATAGCCCGTTGTCGAATAGTCCCCACCATGACCAGAAGCTGGCAAACGCTTTTGGAGTGAGGTGAAAGCTACTGGGTTGGAGATCAGAGTGGGACGATCCTTGTCGAAGAGCTGAGGTTATTGAAATCGAAAGGTGGATGAAGTTTGACCGGAAACCGTGATAAGAATCGTGATCGACCTGCGCTTGCTTGAAATCAGTTGATAATAATTGCAAAAGGAAACCCACCTGAGGTGCCACAGGGTCTAGTCTCACCAATTGTACAGTGTGATGTGGGCGAAAGTGAAAAAATCGACAGTCACGGTCAAAGGGGGAGCCTGTACACTTGCTACATTCTAGCACGCTGCACGTGCGTTCGAACATAGCCCCTACCCCAAAGCGAACACCAGAGCACAGGTTAGCGCACATCTTAACCCAATCATTTCTTGCGACAATGTTCCCCTGTGCGTGAATGCCCCCGGAGCCAGCCACCGATTCGAATCTGATAAAAATATAGCTCGTGTCAGTCATATAACAATAATGACTCACTTTGGTATCAATATGGACATAGAGTCGCTGGTAACCTGCACGAGCTCTTGATCCTTGTTTCGAGAACCAATATTGATTTGTGGTTCGCCTTGCCAACAAAGAGCGAAACCGGCACCGTCGTTGTCCAATATATACGGATCGCGATTACCTAACAAGGCGTCAGCGCTTGCGAGCAAACATTCCAATTATTTTACCTTTGATATATAGGCGAACTTCTTCTTTAAACGAAATCTCGATTGTCCAGTGGAAAATCAACCTTAACTGAGAAGCTCGTTAGTCAGGTCATGCAACTATGACCAGGGATATTCTTACCTTGTCCCAAAACCCCAGATGTGGGGATGGATCCCGAGTTTCAGGAGTCAAACTATCTATAACCCTAACGACATCTTGGATCGCTGGACTGTAGCTAACACCCCAAGCGAACGCGGTTGTCTGATCTGCCAGGACTGACACAAGTGGGCGAGCGTATGTCTTCACTGGCATGAGCGTCTTTGGGACGCGAACTACGAAAGGGTGGTTGTACGCGACACTGTCCTCGAGACCATCCACAGGGCAAGGAATCCAATCAACCGACTGAGAAGGACCCATTTCCTCCGCAATGACAAGGTTAGAATCAAAGACAACTGAGGGAGAAGTGCCATCACCAGCTCTGGAAGGAATATATAATAGCGGTAAGGGATAGTCGCGGAGTGAAACCTGAACGGCCGTAAGGGTGATATTGAGGTGCATGGGGATAAGCAAAGAGTAACATGTCTCGAGGGGGAGCCCGCTCCCTTGTTCGTGCAGAAAGGAGGCCAAGTTTCCAGGAGGAAAGGTGGGGCGTTGGAGATGTAGATGGAAACCTGATAGAATAATGCGAAGCAGTGGAGGCACGCGCAAGGTTTTTGCAGGGTTGACGAGATCCGGAGTTTTCGTGGGACGTTTGAGTGGTATTCCACCATGAAGTCCACGATGAACTAATTCTTCTTGAGCCACTCGTTCTCGAACGTGCTGGTGGAGCCTGGTCATCCAATCTAGACTGTGTGCGAGATTCAAACGTTCACGAGCATCTTGGATGGAGACTGAATGCTCTCTGCCAAATTGGTAGTCCGTGTTCAAGACTGAGGTATCTGCAGCTGCTAGATTCCTCGACATGACCGCCATTGCCTTTGCGTCAAAAGCTTCTTCGCGGTGAAGTCTGGCTTTTGCCGCAGCAAGGCCAACCCTGAAATTAAATCCCAACCGACTCTCAAAGGGGTCATCTGCAGCTTCGAAGCAAAACATTCGACAACTGAACGTGAGATCGGGTACAAGTTTCGCGGACTCGGCTTCCGGAGCGGGGATAGGAGAGAATTTACCACTTTGGACTATGTGGACTAGATGTTTAATTGCCTTGATGGTGACCACCGTCGCAAGCTGAAGTTCAGCGAAAACATAGCCAGAAGGGATGCGGATCCGTAAGCTATCGCTGTCGACCAGAATTGGACCCTTGAAGGATGGAGCAAGCGATAGAGTGCATCTGTGTAAACGGCCAAGTTCCTCCCAAGTTCCTCCTGGTCCTGGTGCTTCGATGGCCGACTGTCGTCGGTTGACTGGGACCCATAGAAGTAACGAATTGATAGAACAACGCGCATCATGAGGGGTAAATATCACAGTGAGATGGTTAACCCGTGCGACCGCAGTTTCGTCCATGAGCTGTAAACGCAATCGAATAGCTTTGAGTGTGCCGTGGACATTCAGTATAGTGGACAACGCAGAATGTGGTGGAGATTCTGGAATGCTTGACGAAGTGGCACACTGCTGGAGGGTCTGAACCGTCCGTAATGCAAGGAGAGTTGAGTATATTAGGCCAAGATCAAAGTATACCAGTACGTCGTCCACACTAAATGTCACATCAAATGAGGCACCTGCTAAATCCACGGGGGATTTCGGAGCGGATTTGATGTCCACGTTAACACCTTTGACTGAAAGGAGCTGTTTAGTATCCAGAAGGGGACTGTCTCTCTCCGTGATGTGTGGATCATCCATTGAGAATCCATCCGCGGCCGCAGCGCGCATGGTCGTGTTCCAAAGCATGAGTTTTCCAGCAACCACATTTGTGCCCGAAGTCTCGGAAATCCTCTCCAGGAAGGTAGTGTCGCCAAGTCTATCGACGGGCAGGGACAATTTTGCCCTATTTTGCGAGTATGACTGAGAAAATGGGAGAGCGTGTCTTTGTTCCGTGTTTATAGAACAGTACCGCAGTGAGAAACCTGTACTGAATGCAATTCCGCGAGTGATGTCCTTGTCTGCGTCGGGATTCATATCAGAGCCCGTCACGAGCAACACGAATCGCGGGATAGAAAGCGAGAGAGCACAGCCCGGAGGTAGTATTGATGAGGAGCGAGAGGGTCTTGTCTGTGACGAAGGCCAACGGGCAGAAAGTAGTGACAATAGCACACTCAGAACTCTGAGTTTTTCAGGATGCCATAATTCCACCATCCCAGCGTCCGTGCAACAATGAAGATCAACGAATATAGTGCGAGTGTTCAATGTGGCGTGCACATATTGACCATCATCGTTTGCTTCTCCTAGTCCCGTTAACACTCCATTAGCTTCCACAGCCTCCATGGAGAATAAGGTCTCGCTACTCGTGGATTCTGTACCCCACCTAGACAGACGTCGGGTGGTAACGTTTGAGGAATGGGAACGTAGTCGCAAGAAAAGTGGATACAAGAAAAAAGTGAAGGGGCATGTCATGCGGAACGGGAGGTCTCCATCAAGTGGGAGATGCTGAGTCAAAGTTGTTCCTATACGAAAGTTGGAAGAGGAAGTAAGGATCATCCCTTCGGTCTCCAGTTCCATTAACAATGGCTCCTCGACTCCAGGAACATCGGCACATATAACGCGTGCAGAAACGCGTCCTACCCTGGCGTTCACAGCAATCCGGGGAACTGGCGAGATGATAGTCGGGAAAAGGGGCTCCGACTCTCCGCGTGGCACATTCTTGGGAGAGTTGAGCTCCGCAATCAGATCGAACAGCAAGTCATGCCGGTCTGCGAATGACAGAGAAGTGATCTGGACTTCGAGGAACATAGACGGCAGATTGGCATCATAGCAAGGAGAACGATCGACAGACAGTATTGACGGCCAATCTGACAGCGTAACATCGACTAAGGTGGAACCGATAGATAAAACGGGAGGGTTGGATTGTGCCATCCCTCTCGGCCTATGCAAGGAAACGTCCTGGAGCTTTAAGCGAAACAAGAACGCCTGCGATATGATTGACGATTCCTTTCCTAGCCAAGCACAATGGACGGGATTCACCGTTGCGTTGCTGGGTTCGCAAGAACAAGTTGCTCCGTTGAAAACAACATTGAACTTGTGGCAACCAATTTTCTGTGATACTGTAACAGAATCCAGATCAAGACGGACAGTCGCGACAAGTTCAAGAGGCTTGAACATCAGGCATTTAGCACATGCACTGAGATGAACACCACAGCACACACCTTTATATTTTGCTTCCTCCGCTTTGCCATAACTTGAGACCGAGCATCTGAAGCTATGGAAGACTTGGCAGTATCAGCGCGTTTCTAACGACGCCTACACGAGTACTCACTGCACTAAAAGGACTCTTCAGCCACGGAGAGGTAGCTGTGTTGAGAGAGCTGGGAGGGGGAGTGGGGACGTTCTTCGTTGCAACCCTGAAGTGCGACAAGCAACGTCGAAGATTGTCGGCATCTACATGAATGGCTCCAATCTTGACTTGATTGTGAATGCTGCATGGCTCAACGGTACCGTCTCTTGGACGAAAGCGGGCCGAACCATTGATAACAAGCGACTCGGGCGAGCGCAGTATTGTTCCACTTTCGGATATGCCTGAAAATTCAGGTCAGTACCAGATGAACAGACCCACTGTTCAAACATACCCATCTGTATCAGACCATCCGACAGGATGAAACAATGGACCTGTCGTACTACGAGATCATATGAGATGGAACCCGTCATTCGTCCTAATGTATCGTTCCAGGTGCGAGTCCAAGCACGGTGGAAGCCGTTGGAAAGACGTGACTTCCAGGCGCCCATCGCAAGGGCTCGTGCGCTCAACATTTGGTTGTTTGAAGGAACATAGTCTCTGATAGGGTGAAACTGAGGGCTCTGAGCGAAGGAAACATGACCCTTGAATGTAACGTTCTGCGCAATGAGCTGTACTTGAGGGGAGCCAACGTATGAGACAACGGCTCGGTCGATATCCACTTGGACTGTTTCCATAAGCCTTGGAATGAAACGAATGACTTGCTGAAGTACCGCGGTTACGACGAGGCGGATGACAGGCCGAACCGGGGGGTCCAATACAATGTACAGACTTGATATTACAGACCATAAGTAAAGCGCGAAAGGAGATGGAGAAAAGTCCGCAAGTGTGAGTCCGCGTCTATGAGTTGCGCGCGGCGGGGGTGGGCAAGGGACCGGGGGAGGTTCGATCTCCAATTTGAAGCCTTCAATCCTGAAGCACAATCTTCTGGGGCCATCACCTGTGGAAGAGCGATAGGAATATACAAAACGGTCGACTCTCCAGGTTCGGTTGCCTTTGCGAAAGTATAGGCCGCGAATGGAGCGCAAGCTGACGCTGCGGACTCGAATATGGCTAGAGCAGCGCATAAGGACATATGGTGCGAGGTAGACACGCGCGAAGTATGCGAAAAAAAGGAGGCCGACGGGCCAGCAAGCAAGTAAGAACCAGGAGGAGGTAGTTGTGGGCCATTTAAGCAAGAAGAGCAAGGCAAGAGCGAGACTTGCGAAGAGTAGCCGCGCCGAGTTGGATGGCATCAGTGGTGGATTCAATCAAATGAGCGTGTCAGTTCAAGGTGTGTGTACACGTGATTCAAACGGAGACAAGAACATCATATAGCGCAATGTGAGACATATCATAGCTTTGTTACATAGCCTCCTCAAAACACCAGCTGATGAGGGTACTGTCCCTTTGTAAGACCGAAAGTCGCCTTCAGGTACTTGGCCAAGTTCGTCTGTTTCTGAACTGCTGCAATGACTGCCTTGTCCACCTCCTTTTGGTCAACTGACTTGGCTTCCGGGAATGGCTCTTTTGGCTTTGGCTTGCCATCTTCAAAGAATTCTGCTTCTGCAGAAGATGCACCCTTTGCGATAGCCTTGGCAAAGTACGCGTCGTTGATCTTGGGGTCGACCTACCGTGACGATCACATATCAGCATGTTGATACATCGTATTTGGCAAGACACTCACCTCGAAGCCTTCTAGGTCAACCTTGGTCGATGTAGCAATGACATATGCTTGGTTCACTCTCCGTAGGGGGACACCGTTGATCTTGTAAGGACCCGTCACCAACAACAACCCGCTCTCCAACTGCTTCAAGAACACCACTCTCTTCCCCCTGAAACGGCCAGCAAGCACGATGAGGACGGACCCTGGAACAATAGACGGGCGAAGCTTGGTAGGCTTGGGCGATTTGCGGCTTTTCTTTGGTTGGCGGACGTCGTCTGCGGGGTAATAACGGGGTGCCTTTGACGTGGGCA
>JBBPNM010000186.1:0-13330 GCA_038090895.1 Boletus bicoloroides
ATGAGGGCTGGTCTCACTTCCTAAGTTCACACTCAGGCAAGTGGATGGACTAGAAAATATGCTGGATTGCATAGAACTAGCTAGGGAATAGAAGTACAAAAGAGAGCCTTTATATACTGTAGGAATCCGTGCACAGACCATGCTATGCAAACAGTACTAAGGCTAAGGCATCCATAAATGGGTAGGTGGGGACACGAGGCACAGCTCCAAGAGAGAGCTGCCTAGAAGTGGAATAGTGTCCAAGATAAGACAAGTCAGAGATAAGACAAGTTAAAGTAAGTCACATGGGCAACCATGTGACATTATACCCATATGTAGATGGAGAAATAGTAAGTCCATAAGGAGAAGGAAGAAAGGAAAGAAAAACCTTAACACTAAGTGTAACAAAAGAACTAGCTCATCACCTATCTCCTGCTATCCAGCAGAAAAGAATCACCCACCATATCATCCTCCAGTCACTTTTGTATCTCTGCCCCCTGCCATACCCTTTGTCCTCCATCTGACTCCACCACAGATGAAACTGACAAAGAAACTACTGGCAGATTCTTTGATAGTGAGAAAACACCAACCCCTGTCCAATTCAAACGACCCACCTTCTCTTCCATACAACCATGGATATGAGAAGAAGTAGAAAGACATGCTGCAAAGCTCGATGCTGAAGAAGCTGCAGCAAGAGAGGAACCTGACACAGAGGAAGCAGAGGAAGATCCTGATGTAGAAATACCAGACAAGGAACCTCTAGACATCAATACAGCAGAAATGACAACTCGCCCCTTGTAATTAAAGGCAGGGCTACCAGAAGACTTCTCTGGAAATTCAGAGGACTCAAACAGATGGATGTTATCCCTTCAAGCCTACTTTGAAATGAACTCCTCTGTCTACAATGATAAAGCCAAGCTGCTGACAGCCTTAAACAAGATGAGCAAAGGAAGAGGAAAACCATTCTTGGAAGGATGGTTTTACAAACTTAATGATGCCACCGTCTCAGACAGCAAGAAAACCTGGGACAAAATGGTAGCCAGTTTCAAAACAACCTTCTACCCCTTTGATATCCAAAACAAAGCAAGAAGGACCATAAATTGCCTGGTTCAAAACCTAAGGGATCATGAAAAAGGGTTCCAGAAATATGTTGCAGACTTTCAATTGGCCGCAGCACAGACAGGAATCAAGGATGAGGAAACCCTCATCAAGGCCTTCGCCACCGGACTAGACCCCAGTCTAGGACAGATGGTCCTATCAGTCAAGGACATCCCCACCACGCTGAACGAATGGATTAGACAGGCAAGCAAGTTCCATGCTCAGCAGAAATGAATTGCTGCTCTCTGAGGAGGAGGCAGCATCAGGTCTTTCCTTTCCAGAACAATGCGAGACCCCAATGCCATGGACATTGATGCCATCCGGCTCTTCCCCGTAGAAAGAGCAGAACATATGAAGCACAACAAATGCTTCATCTGTCACAAAGTTGGATGCCACACAAAGAATCACCCACAGGACTGACCCCATAACCAGGGACCACTACAACCACCCAGAAACCCAGCCCGGATAAGAGCAACCACCACTATCCTAGCCATAGCCCCAACTCCGAAACCCAAATCAGAGTTAGCACAGTTTGTAGGATCCCTTGAAAGGAAGAGGACCACCAAAGAAGAGATCTTGCGAGTACTTGCTACCTGCTTTGCTGAAGAAGATGAAGAAAAGGTGGAAACAGTAGCTACTGCCAAGGTTGAGGAAGTTGAGGATTTTTAGACTGGAGGAAAATATCAATGTCTTTGCCTCTGGAAATAATTGCTCCTGTATTCATATCAGATCTTGATGAAAAATCTATTCACATTCCTATCTCCATCTTTGTGAATGAAGGAGCACAAATCGTTGACACCTTCGCCCTGGTCGACATCGGGGCAACTGGTGATTTCATCAATCGAGACTTAGTCAAGAAAAAAGGATACCAACTACAGAGTCTCTCCCAACTGCTAAAAGCACAAAATGTGGACAGAAGTGCTAATCAAGAAGGGATAATCTGCCACAAAGTAACCCTCCACGTCCGAATTACCAAAACTGAGGAAAAGAGAGAGTTTCTAGTTGTCAACTGTGGTCAGGAAAACCTAATCCTGGGACTACCCTGGCTTCAAGAAACCAACCCTCTCATTGATTGGACCACAGGGGAAGTAACCATCTCTTTCATCCCCAGGACACCTCGACATGACTCTCCGGCTACCATCACTCAATGATATCTAATCCATTACCTGGGAATGGACCTTGACCACAAAATCGCCCACCTCTGGAAGAAGAGAATGAATAGGTATGCCAAGGAAGCCTATCCAATTAGGAAAACCATATTGGCAATGGAATTAGCCCAACAAACAGAGAAGCCTAAAGCCAAGCTACCTCAACCATATGCCGACTTTAGGGATGTTTTTGAGAAGAAGACCATCAATGAACTCCCCCCATCAAGGACCTTCAATCATACCATTGAACTCAATGAAGGATTTTTCCCAAAAGTGGCCAAAGTCTACCCACTCAACCCCAAAGAACAAGAAGCTTGCAGAACATTTGTTGATGAATACCTCAAATCAGGGAAGATCATTCCATCCAAATCCCCACAAGCATCGCCATTCTTCTTTGTACCTAAAAAGGATGGATCTGTAAGGCCATACCAGGACTACCGGTATCTGAACTCCCATACCGTCAAGAATGCCTACCCGCTACTGCTTATCTCTGACCTGATTGACAAGCTCAAAGGGTCATCAATCTTCACCAAAATGGACATCCAATGGGGATACAACAATGTCCTCATTAAACCAGAAGATAGATGGAAAGCAGCATTTGTCACCCCCCTTGGACTATTCAAACCAACAGTAATGTTCTTTGGCCTATGTAACTCCCCTGCCACTTTTCAAGCATTGCTTTGGCAACCTCATAGCAGAAGGATGCCTCATTGTCTATATGGACGACATTCTTATCCACTCCAATAACCAAGAACTCCACACAGAATAGACAAGGAAGGTATTGGAATGCCTATGAAAACACAAGCTGTTCCTGAAGCTGGAAAAATGCTTCTTCAACAAACCAGAAGTGGAATACTTAGGCATGATTGTCAAGGAAGGACACATGGGGATGGACCTGGTCAAACTTGCTGCCATCCAGGAATGGAAACCCCCTAGTTCTGTGAAGGGAGTACAATCATTCATTGGGTTCTGTAACTTCTACTGAAAGTTCATCCCTGACTTCTCTACTTCTGCTTTAACTGCATCTTGATTAGTTCCTATAAGATCCTTGAACAACAATAAATATTGGAAGAAATGTCTCTCAATTCAAAGTGATGTTTCACATTGAAGAGGATATTGAAAGTCCTTGTGCTCATACCATTGAAATGATTCCACTCTTCAGATCTCCAGCCTTGTTCCCAAGGGTTGCTTTCATGAATCCATTTGTATTCCCATTTGATGTTGGGAGCAAGAGACTTCAATAAGAAGACATTAGCATAGCAAGGTGGAAAGATTTCATGATAAAATATCTTGAAACCTTGGCCATGGATGTGAAGATTTTGGCTCATAGTAGATGTGGGAATAGGAAATGCCCAGCCAGCTCCTTCATACACCTCAGCAATAGTCTCATCAATGAAGCAAAGTCCATTAATGGGTAGTAAGAATTTTGATTCAAGTGGAGTAATCCAGAAGGGGATCACTTGTTGAGGTGAAAGTGAGAGGAGCAATTCCAAATGAATTGGAACTTGATGCTGACAATAGACTGGGGGAAGGTTGACCTCTCTTTAAAGATTCAGAAAGAGCTCCACTTGTATTCTCTCCTTCTTCTGAAGGCAAAGAGGGATCTACTTCTTGAGAGTATGAAACAGGGCTCTGTGGAGTTCCTGGTCCAGCTGATCTTCAATATAGATGATGTCCAGTGGTTCTTCCAGGCCAATGTACCTGGCTACTACCAGGGAGTCCTTCATCCAAGGTTCTCTTGCTTCAGCCATGTTTAAAGCATTGATGGGAACTCTTGTGACTCCTTCCTCTAGAAGAATTAGAGGTGTGATGGGTCATACCAGAATTGGAGCTGCCAGATATCTGGGCTCTGGGCAAGGAGAAGGAGGAGTAAAGCAGTGAATTGATGGAATGTTCCACTGAAACTTGATGATGTCCTCCTGAGGAGGAGTGGGGTTGAGAGGCCACATTGCTTCAAGGTCCAGGCATTGGAGGATGAGTTCTCCTAGCATTGGAGGTGAAGGAGGAAGAATGAGGTTGGGAGAAGAGTTGCTGGAGATGGACATTGCAATTGTTGATATAAGGAGGTGGTTGAATTAGAAAAACAGGTGGCAAGTTCCTTGGAGAGGAAGCAAGGGCATAGGAAGCAGGATAATAGGAGAGGAAAGGACTTAGGGAGCAAAGAACCTAGTAAACAATAAAGGGTTCTCTATGCACTCTCCTGTCCATAAAAACAGAGCAAACTATGTCTGTCTCACTGTGACAGTGGTGTTCTCCTCTTTCTATAGCTCCTTGGCAGATAGGACAAGGGATTTCAAAGGATACATCAGGTGGGACCTGATGTATATAGATAACAGGACAAGAGATTGTCTCAGGATTGTTCCTGGGTGAAAGGTATGGTGTGGGAGATCTTGTGGGACAACAACAAGGACTGTGGCTTGTTTGAGGTGGTTGTGGCACTTGGTTACTCACATTGGTTAGATAACCTGATCTAACACAAAGTGTGAGATGATGGTAGTCATACATTGTTATTTCAAAGATGATGAAGAATGTCTTGGGTGTTCTCCAGAAAATCAAGCAACCACCCTGAATATTGATGACTATAGTGTCATCATCACTGACAATGAACTGCCTGATGTTTATGATTTAATAGATAAAGAGAAAGACCATAAGGGCATTCAGGAGCAATGGTGTAAACCATTGTTCATCATATGAGACAGTAGGAGGCATCATGATATCAAAGATGAACTCCACTTGTCTAAGCAAGGCTCATAACCTTTCAAAGTACAAGGGTACCTCAAAGCAAAGGGACAGAGGAATAAGAGCTCAGGTGGGAATACTCACCTGGTGAAGGTAAACAATGGTTATCACCAAAAGTGGGGTTCTGAGAAATCTTAGGTAGATAGAACAAATCAAAAGATAACTCATTAGATTAACAGGAAGGGCAGAAAGGCCCTTCTTATATATTGATCTAGAGATCAATTAGAGAGGAGCTCAAACTCTATGAAGAGATAAGAGCAAGTAATGCTATAAGCTAGACTGTACAATATTCTAGAAGAATCTACAGTATCTAAAAATAAGATCCAATAGCATTAAGTACTCTGTATGATGTACTATGATGCAATAATTGCACCATCATGAGCAACATGGATAGTGTAATCTAATCATGTGAGATATCACATGATCATTTAGCAGTGACTGTGATATATCAATTATACTGTCTGTCACAACTAATGAATGTCTGTCACAGCTAATGAATGTCAGTCATGCATTAGAGTCTTATCCTAATGTCAATGATACTAAGCCAATGTCTACTAGGCAAAGCCTAATGAATTAGCATAGTCAAATGACATTCTCAACAGTGGCTGCATCCAAGCACCCTCTGGGCTGCTCCCCATTCAACAGGTCCCATCACCATCCTTAGTTTGACCATTTTTTACCTGAGGTTTGACTTGAACTGGTCATGAAGACTAAGTTATATACAGGCCAATGTAGATGGGGTGGTGGGTGCAAGGAAAAAACAGAATCACTTTGTTTCTCTTGCAAATGAGGCACAACAAGGCATGGATGAGGCAAATGATGGATGGCATTATTGGAGCATTATGGTAGTGATCACTAGCATGGCAATAATAGTACTAGCCTACAACTACTAACAGTTGCCATATAGCACTAGGACCCAGGGACCACTGAAAGTCACATTCATTGACTCTTTCACCATTTTCAAATGGTGACTGTGATTTGTGTTTACTGACTAGCAGAACAGTGTACAAATCATTCCAAACATATTATACTTATGTAAACACATGGCATCCCATATACATATTACTGTTGATTTCTGTCAATCATTTGTTCCCTGTAAGCTTCATTTGAGTATGTACACCATATTTGAATACCATTATTAATGATGTAGCCAATATGAACTTGTGAACACCTGCTGTGTCAAGCCTGGCTGCCCAGGCCTGTTAATAAGGCCTAGACTAGTGACCAGTCATGTCCAAAAGAGATAATGCTGAGGCAAAGCATACCATCAATAGATGGACTGGTAAAACTGGTTGTGGTGCAAAGGGGTAGAGCAGGCTCCCACAGGAACATGACCTTTGTCCAATGAAAAAACATGGAATTTAGATTTAAAAATAAATAATTTGCCACTTCAAGCTGAGTTCTAAAGCTGAACAACTGATCAATTGGTTGGATTGAGATAAGCATTCTGGACAATAACAAGAGCTGACTGGAATGCCTAAGCCATATGGACCAGGACATCATCATTACTGGCCTTATTGATGGAATCTGATGTGCCCTGGAGAACATGCTAATACAATCTGCATCAACATTTCTCAGCAACCAGCTTCTTGGTGAATATCTTGAAAGTCTAAATGGGCTGATGTCCTTTGTTCACAAGGCCTTGGTGCCATGAATACAAGCATTTGTTGACTGATCATTGATGCTTGGAATTGCACAATTGAAAAGTACCTCTGGACTTAACTTGAGTTGATTGATATATACATCATTGACAACAGCAATGTTGCCTGAGATCTCACTCTCATCTATTGTGGAGGTTCAGAGAGGATATTGTTTTGTACAATGACCCTCAGGCATTTTGCAATGGTCAACATGGACAAGATGTGGATCATCTAGACACTGGAATCCCTTGAAAGCCTCAGAGAAGTTGAACAATATATTGATGATATGCACATGAAGCTAGCTATTTAAAGCCTTGCAATGTTCAGCTGTAGGTCAAACATCACCAACAAATGTGAGATTGATTGCCTGTTGTGCACATGCTAGCATTGGAGAGAGTTGCATGTCAACAGGGTTGGCATTGAGCTGATATAGGATGGCAAATGTTCCTGATTGTACTTTTGCTGGTGCAGAGTCTCTTTGTTTAACAAAAATTGAGGTCTTGATATTGATGTTATCCCAGGAAAGTACATGCAGATTACTGGCAATACAGGCAGCACACTCAAGACTTTGCACTGCAAGTTGATGAAGCAATGTGGTGAGCAATGAGAACAATATACAGAGGCCATATTTGTATAAAGCCTCAATAGTCTAATAGGATGCTCCATTTGTTCAAAGGAATAAAGTGAATGGAATCACAAAGGAGAGCATATTCTGTGACCACTCTTTAGCTAGTTGTGTTACAATGACATTGCAAGCCTTGAAAAAAATCAATGTATTTCAGAGAAAATAAGATGTATAGATACAGTGGTACATGACTTGATTCTATTGTTTTCCTTTGTGTGTTTCATCTGGAAAGCAGCCTGAAGAAGACATTCAAGGGTGGGAGCCTTGTTTTTGATAAGTGAACCAATAAACATGTCAATATCTCATGTTAGCAGAGTGTCCAGGGTGGTGTTGTTGATGATCCACATGAGCAAAGTCTTGACATCCTCCATCTCCTTCACAATCCTTTCAGAAATGATATCCATAGCAAGCTGCTCCACCCAGTACATAATAGCAGAACAGCCATGCTTGTCCTCAAATATACAATTGAAGAGCTTGAGGAGCTTTCTGGGCAGATTTGCAAAGAACCTAGCTCAATGTTTCATGAACTCAAGGGTGTCTGACTGTAGAATTTGTATTGAGATGCAAAGATCCCAACAGCACAGGGGCAGGAGGGAGAATGAGAGTCTAGTGGGAGACTTACCAAACTATAGAGTGTAGGTTGATAATCAAGAGTAGCAGTTGTGAAACAAGTGCTAGGAGTGGATGGACTGAGTATTGAACTCAAGTATCAAGCAAGTGATAAAACAGGGAATGTGAAACTGTTATTGGGACAGGCTGTAGGGCTGTCCTTATATACTGAACCATCTAAGATTCGAGAGGAGCTCAAACTCTATGAAGAGATAAGAGCTATAATTACCATAGGCTAGTTATCTATAGAGGACTAAATATAGTGTCCTCAATATGTTATCACCTGTGTGACTCAGAATGAGTCACTGTGAGTCAGATCAGTTAATTATAGCTGTCTCCTATCTATAGTACTATCACATGTGTGAACATGAGTAATATGAATAGCATAATAAGTCCAGGCTCTAGACTGGGTCTAGAATTATGGTCAGGAATAGAATATCAGAAACAGAAACCATGATTCTCAACAATTTGAAGGAGAAAATCCAGGATCAATATCTGGCCATCACAAAGAATCTTCAATACTGTTCTTATTCACTCATCCTGGCCAGATTGTGAACCAATTGTAGATTTGTCATTGGACTCCATGGTGTACTTTTCGATCACATACAAGGCCGGCCAGCCAGGATCAGTTATCTAAGCATACAAGCAGTTATCTATGGCTAGTTCCATGCCAGTGTCATGCTGAAGGATCTGACATCAGGAATGGTTCAAAAATGGACATGGCAGTCACGTTCCCGTGGGTGCCCGCTCCGCCCCTTTGCGCCACAACCAGTTTTACCAGTCCGTCTATCGACGGTATGCTTCGCCTCAGCATTACCTCTTTTGGACGGCTGGTTACCAGTCTAAGTAAGGCCTTGTGGCTGAGAATTACTTTTTCGGGAGCATGTCGGTCACTTTCCCAGCGGCAGCCTGTCCATACGTTCTTGATGTCTACTCTACCTCCCATCGTCAACAATGAAGACGAAATACAGGCTCCACAACGTCCACCTACTCCTCCATTCCACGTAACCTTTGCAGCAAGAGGTCTCCATGTACGCCAAGTCTTGCAAGTCACTGGCACTTGTCCCACTTCGCTTCCTTACAGGCACAAAACTTTCCCGCACATAAACCGCGCGACCTTCGAATACCTTCTGCGCAAGCCATGACTCATGTAGCGTGGAGTTGTGATGGTAAACGTCTCGCTGCAGTTGGGATCGACAAGGCTACCAGAGTGTGGGCTCCAGAAACAAGTGTGAGTTTGCGTGCGCGTTGCATCATTTACACTCCTCCCTCACGCCGAGCCCAGATGGAGTACAGAGCTGCAACACATTTCTCTGGAGGTCACTCCGACGATGTAGACCACGTCTCGTGGAATCCTACCCATCCCGAGTTGTTCTGTACGTCCAGTCAGAGGGACAGGCGAATCGTTTTCTGGGACGCGCGACGTAAGGGACTTGTCGCACCTTCATCCCTCGCGCTGACGACTTACTTCAAGAAAGTCGCCACGTGCAACAGATCCAATTAAAAGTGTCACCCGTACAGACCAACTACGCTCCAGATGGGAAATCCCTGTTATATACATCTGCAGGACATCAGTTGTTCTTTCTAACCTACGGCAAAGACAATGAATCATCCAAAGATGTGTGGCAGGTTTCGGATAAGGATGGGGTAAGCGATACCATTCCCTTCAATCTTTTTATCCCTCACGACCTGACCGTCAGACCATTGTGGCGTCGACTGCTATGTTCAACCATGTTGGAGATGGGATCATCTTGACGCATCACTCTGAGCACACACTCCGCATAATGGACTATCCATCATTGACACTACGAGAAAGCCCAGCCGCACATGTGGGTGGTTGCGTCGCGGTGGCGCTTGACCCCCGAGGAAGGTCAATGAATCCCGTCACGTTTGACATGTTAGCAGAAACTGAACTCGTATCATAGGTACCTCGCTTCAGGTGGGTACGACTCGATAGTCAACATGTTTGACTTGAGTGAGTGGATTTGCGCACGAACGATAGCATCCTGCGAGTACGTCGTCGAGAGCTCCCTTGAACCATAACTATACCTTTCATCTAGAAATGCCATCAACGCCCTCAGTTTTTCTTTCGATGGCGAATATCTGGCAATAGCTAGTAGTGGGTCATACATTGACATCGTACGCGATTTCTCATTCCTCTCTCCTCGCGTCTCATCTCGCAACATTGATCTAGTGCGCGACAGAAACGACTTTCCCACTTCATCGTGTGCCAGCCTTGGCGCCGTCACCGACAGTTACCTGGCACCCGTCGAAATACGTTTTTGCATATTGCGGGCAGACAAAGCAAAGAGAAGGCAGCCCTCCCCCAGTTGCTGTCATCAGTTTGTTCGGGGGTGGTATATAATGTTCGTTTGGTCATGAGTTGGTGCACTTTTCTTGCACCATTCGCTTGCTCAAACGTCAAATAGACGTTTCCGATGTGGTCCTCCAGAGATATCTACTGAGTATCCATTTGAGTTGATCTCGCAAGGACAATCTTTCTGATGGTTTGCTACTGCATCACATGAACAATTATAGGAAAACCAACCACTGGCAGGCAAAATACGTCTGTGCCCATCTCCTCGACATCCACTACAAATCCTTACGAGACACGTGGATTTGGACAGCCTACCCCAAAAAATCAATGCACGATTAATGTCTTTGGGGTGCGCAGGTCCAGGAGCTCTGAAAGACGAGGCTGCGCTACTATACGCTCTTCCGTGTGCACTCTCCGAAACTGTCCATTCGGATGGACGACCAAGAGGTGTGCGACAAAAGGCTCCCGTAAACGCTTTGCCAATACGGCGAGGTAGTCTTCATTCTTTGACCACGGATTGCAGTCGTCGCCAACGAAATCATCCGATTCGTCCACCGTAGGTTTGCGCGTCTTTCTTGTCGGAATCACCCGAAGGGCGTTATCCCAGACGCGTCCGATCGAAAGAGAACGGGCTGCGGAACGGATATCTGGGAGCTTGTACGTCGTGACAACGGTCACTGGCTCAAGACCTTCCGCTTTGACGCCGTACCAGTATACCCACTGCTTGTGGACCTCGGTGGAAGCAGCGAGGTCGACTGATCTGACTTGGTACACGAACGTACGCAAGTTCATCCTTCCATTCGCAATGAAGTGTCCGAGAGGAGGCTCGTCGAGGAGGCTCTCCGCGACGCGCAATAATGCGGCGGAGACCTTGTGCGTAAACTCACTCACAGCCTCGAGCACGGGGAGCTCGGCTGTAGCTTGATAAGGAGACGGGCGCCAAGCGACTTGGCGGAAACAGGATGGCGACCCGGCGAGGTAGGAATTGAGACTAGATGGTTTTCCCACCCAGTCAAAGATACACGTGTCGTCTGTGTTCTTCATAATCTCGTCCTGAAGACGGATGAACGCGCGTCCTCCCTCGCCGTATAGAACTGGAAGACGCAGATCCAGAATTCCGAGGAGGCAGTAAGCCTTGTCTTCGATTTTGGTTGTATTCCGAGTTGCCATCCATCGCAATCTCTCCCTCACGTCATCTAACCCGGGAGTGAAGTCAACAAGGTACGATTTGTCAATGCCTAGGATGTCTTCCAGACACTGAACAAACTCTGGGATGTGTTTGTAATTCGGCGGAGTAGCATCTCCAGCGCATGGTGCGAGGAAAGGCGTCCAATCACCCATGTAGAATTCTATCGCGGTAGGCGCGAGCAACTCCTGAAGAGTCCAACCTCTCGTGAACCATCGACTTCGCTTGAGCGCGTCCGGTGTCGATTGGAGAACGTCCAAGAGAAATGCAATGGTGAGCGCAGAGTTTCGGTACCATGTAAACATGGAATTGATAGATTCTTGAAGTTCGGCACTGCTGGATTTATCTATACAGCAAGTATCGCTCCAGCACCAATAGAAGCCTCGCTGCTTGGCTATGCGACAAAAATTTTGTAACTTGAGAGTACCAGGAGAAGAAGGCGACATTTCGAGAATGTTCGCGATCAACTTGACGTCTCCGTACAAAGGTTCGTCTTCACCCCAGACGTGAGACAACATCACATACGCAAAGTATTTACGTATAACGTCCTCTGCCTGTTCTGCGAGGTCATCTGGGGTGAGGGACTTGTTGGACACAAGTGTGTGATATTCAGGTGAACGTTTGAAAGCACGAAGGAGTTCTGCGCTCGAAGAGAAAGTTCCCGAGTTCAAATTAATGAGACGCAGAGGCATGCCTGAAAGCACTTTCTGTGCTATTTCATCCACGATCTGCGCCGGCGCAACTTTTTCTTCTGGAGCGGGGGTTTGGGAGTCCTGGATCTGTCTTGTCAGCTGGTCGTCAGGATTGTGACCAAGATGTACACTGACCAATGAGATACGCTGCTTCCGCTCATTTCGAGAGCCTAACACCTCCTTCAATTTGGGCGCGACCAAGCCAAGTAACATGACCGGATACAGAAGAGAATAATGAGAGAGTTGTGGGAACATGCTGTGGAATGCCTATTAGACATGAGCTAACCATCCTGTGCTAGCGCCGCATTCGTCAGCGACAACGTGTACCATGACAAGAACCTGAACAAGTCATTGCGATGAACTCCTGTCCTGATGATTGTAAATGTACCTACTTTCCTATTACGTCCAATGTGTCCACGGAATCATCATGACGGCAAGTGGAGCGATGAAAACTACTGTGACTCGTGGTAGCAGGAACAAGTGCGTGCGCGGACCAAAAGGATGGTATGTCAGTGCTTGCGATGGCCCGATATGATGATCACGGGTTCGTTAAATTGCGAAAATGTGTGTGCTTGGCTCGCAGCACGTCGGTAACGCTCTTCGTGCTCTTCGTCCCTAAATCTAACAGAGGAGTGAGAACTCTGTCAAGGGTCAAGCGAAATGCGTGCGAACTCAACGGAGGACACTATCATACTCACAATCCGGGATCCAGATGGACCTACCACAACATGTGAAGGAAACCGTATCCGAGTCGGGCCTCGTTGTCCACAGCAATGAAGCGATGTTCCCATGCTTGTTCATGAACACAAAAAAGTTGCGCGCCAACGGCAATTTCCTGACGATGATTCAAAGGTTTCAGCTTCAGCGCGACAGGGTAAGTCGCTAAAATAAGACGAGATAGCGATCGGCAGCTCCTGATCGGCAGCAGTCACGGTGTTCTTGGGTTCAGGGATGCAGTTCGGATATAGAATGGAGCGGGAATAATTTTACTGCCGTACTTTAACCGTGGTTCACGGAGCAACAGTCAATCAAACCCAATGCCCGTCCTCGACAGGCCCCTCCAGGGTACTAAATTTACTCTCGATGCGTCCGGGGTGGCCGGCTTCTTTGGCGGTGAAGAAGCAATCTCAGCCATGGCCACCGTCCACCTGTTCAGGGGTAGGAGGTGGCTAGGATGGTACAACTCACCAGGAAGTTATACCATCGCGAAGCGGTTCGGCCAGCTCGCAAGTTCGCGTTTATGGGATGGGCTCTTTCCAGGTCCGAACGAGACACCAGCAGTCTCATTTGGGCTCGA
>JBBPNM010000187.1:0-13321 GCA_038090895.1 Boletus bicoloroides
GCCATACATCCACGTCATTCTTGTCAGTGATGGTGGGGCCGAAAGCTATTTCCCTCTGTTGGAGAGCGGAACAACCCCATGAATCGTAATCAAAGCGGAGTTTAATCTTGCAGGACCAAGTAGTTGCGCTCGCAGACATTGTGCATTCCATCGGACACCTATCGGGAAGATGAGGGAAATGATAGAATGGAAAGGATTTGACATACCGCGTGCAAGTTCCGCTGTCTCGAGGAACATTAACCTAGTATGAACCATCAAGCGTCCTCCGAGTTTATAGCTTGATACACATTTGGTGCGACTCACTCCACTAACTGCTTCAACGAGGGAGCTTTTTCCGGCTGACAGAGCCAGAGTAAATCAGAATCTCATCCAGACAATGTGGATAGGGATACGTACCAGACTGGCCACCGATAACGACGAAAGACGGAAGATCGATCAACGTCTGCCCACTAGTAAAACGAGGTTTATAACACGGAGGGGCACCAAGATTCCTAACTTGCCCCACCGATCTCAGGTCATTAATCAGTTGCATCAACTCCTTGCGTCTACGGGCATATTCGGTCGACGACAGGTCGACTTCCTCCCAGTTGTCTTCTGGAGAAGAGTTTCTCTCTGTTGTTGCTACAGACTCGGAGGTAAAGGAATTGGTAGTTGGCTGCATCGTTTGAAGCCTGCGTGTCGGACGATTGAAGTTGAAGTTCATAGGTGCCAAGTGAAAGAGGGCTGAGAAAGAATGATGGGAGGGTGCAGGCTTTATACATCCAATGCGTGCTGGGGATGCGGCGCAAAACAATGATCCTCGCTGCAACCGCACTACAGCTTAGACACGAGGCATACGAACACAGTGCCGGCATAGTATACATCCTGTGAAAACTCTATGACATCGATATGAACCACCAGAGATACCGATGGACCTATGACCCTCCTGGGCTAAAGAGGCTCGTCCCGGGGTACTGTTATTGCCCAACGGGACTTGAGTAGCCAAGGGTGAGGTCTAGAAATGATTCCCAGGTGCGAGCTGAAAACACAAAGTTCACTGGATTCGCAACACAAGGATGTACCTCTTTTGTGGGCGCAGATCCCCATCAGTGATGACTGAAACGTGTTATCACGCGAGCTAAGTATTCCATAGAGAAGTAGCATGCCCAGACACTCACAATCGGAATGTTCATCCTCAACATGGATCCTTTACCCCATGATGCCATCAGTAAATTCACATGTTGCTTTTCTGTGCCTTTTGTACTTTCATTACCTTGTTACTGGCAGAAAAGCATGGAAGCATGGAAAAGGATATAAAGCATGGAAAGTGAAGTCACTGGCTAGACTGGTAACCAGCCGTCCAAAAGAGGTAACGCTGAGGCGAAGCATACCGTCGATAGACAGACTGGTAAAACTGGTTGTGGCGCAAAGGGGTGGAGTGGGCTCCCACGGGAACGTGACATTTGTCCAATGAGAAAACATGGAATTTAGATTCGAAAATGAATAATTTGCCACTTCGAGCTGAGTTCTAAAGTTGAACAACTGATCAATCAGTTGGATTGAGATAAGCATTCTGGACAATGACAAGAGCTGACTGGAATGCCTGAGCCATATGGACTGGGACATTATCATTGCTGGCCTTATTGACAGAATCCAACATGCCCTGGAGGATGTGCTAATACAATCTGCATCAACATTTCTCAGCAACCAGCTCCTTGGTGAATATCTTGAAAGTCTGAATCATGAAGATAAACTTGAAGCCATCTGTGCCTGTATGATTATATGGATAGCAACCCAGGGCTGTGTAATTCCATGCATATTCCAGCTCAAGGCCTCTCTGGTGATGCTCCATCAACAAGACTTGATAATCATTGCAGACACTGGTAGTGGAAAGACCCTCTGCCTGTTTATACCTTTGCTTCTCTCCCCCAAATCAGTATCTGTAATGATATCACCCTTAAAGCACCTCCAGTTGACACAGGTAAGATGATTTATGATATGGATAAATGATAGACAAGTTATTACACCATAGGTGCTTGAATCTGAGTGGTATGGCATCAAGACAATTGCAATTAATGAGGGTACACCAAATGATGAAACACTCTGGAAAGTAAGTGATTTGGTGGAATATTTTATGGTCTTGACAGGCTCAAAAGAATGTCTGAGATGGTCATTTTCAACACCTAATAGTATCTCTTGAACAACTTGGGCCATACAATGGCCATCTTCCTTGCCTTGCTAGACTTATTCATAAAAATCAATCATTTGTTAGCAAGATTGCTCATATTCATGTTGACAAAGCTCACAACATCCATATGGCTAGTCTACCTCACTATGATGAAGATCCTTTTCAACCAGCATATGGCAAGATTGGTCTACTTCACCCTCTCCTTTCAAAAGGTGTACCTATGCAAGCACTATCTGCTAGATTACCAGATCATGTTCTTGCAACAGTCAAGACCCAGCTTTTCCTCTCACCTAATTTATTGGAGATATGACTCACTACCAATTATCCAAACATAACATTCACAACCATCCCAATAGTAGGAGTGCTTTACAACTTTGAAAACTTCTCTTTTTTAATCCCATCCATGTTCCACCCACCAATGCTTATCCCAAAAATGCTTGTTTTCCATGATTCAAAGCAAGATGCAACTGAAGCAGCCACATTTATCAACTCTCACCTTCTGAAGTCTCTCCAAAATCAGGGTATTGTTAAATACTACCATTCTGATATGTCAATAGGGTACCTTCAGCAAACATTTGAAGATTTCTTCCAGCCTGATGGAACCTGTCAGATCCTCCATGCAATAGCAGGAGCTGTCACAGTAAGAAAAATAAGTAACAAATTGGTAAAACTAAGTCTGTCAAACACTGGTAGGGCCTTGAAATACAAGGTGTGCATATTGTCATTTAATATGGACTTTGCAAGAATATGGCCAAGCTAGTACAATGAGCTGGCCATGTGACTTGTGATCCCAACTCAAGCAGGTTGTTCTTTATGATGGTTGAGCTGTTTGTACTGGATCTTCCATCAGATACCCTCAATTGACTGGATCCTGATGAACTTTATGCTGGCAATTTCAAGAGAAACTTGTTGAAGCAAGATTGAACAAGTGTAGCCTCAATACAATATGCTCAATTGAAAACCTGCCTTTGTGAGTTCTTTGCAAGATACCTTGGGAACAAGTCATTGCAAGGTAAAGTCCCTTTTGAGCACCCATTCCATTCAAAATATATTCAAGCTTTAGAGTTTACCAGCCTTTGGTATTGTGATTGCCATCACAACACCAACTTTGATCTCACTCAATTCTTCCATGGTCAACTTTGGACTGGTGTTGTATCTCCCAGTGACTCTGATCCCAACTCCAAACTGAGAAAACAAAAATGAAAACAAATGTGTCCAGTAGATGAATGACAGGCACTTCTCAACCTACTTGTAGATTGGCAGGAGCAAGTTTTGGAACAGAATCCATTCTTCCCAGCCTCATGATTCCTTACTGATGGTGATCTTGAACTCATCATTCCTACATTGGAAGACTTTGTTGTACTCTTGGAAGAGATCAACAAGTGGATGAATGAATATGGCCTTGAAATCTTTGAAATAATCACTCAATTCAAGCAAAGCCTCAAGACTCAAAATACTTCTGATTGGCCATTCTTGCATCCCCAACATGGCACATCCAAGTTGGGTGATCTCTGACCAGCAAAAAAATTGAAGGAATTCAGATTCATTACTATACAGACCCCTGAGAGCTTCTCAGCAGCCATGTAACCTTGTCCAATCAATAGGAATAAACCTGTTTTCAGATTCATTTTAAGCTCTATTCTGTACAACATGTGTCATCTGGTGAAGCAAAGTTGATAGATGGAATCTCATCCTCCTTAACTTCAAACATATTGCCATCCATCATCCTCTTCATCTTTTGATTGAATGTTGCAAGAGTTGATGACCTCAGCTTCTGCTCTCCAACTGCCAACATGTCCACAATTGGTTGAATGGTTTTGTTTTCACTCCAGTCTGGCTTATAACAATTGAGCTCTAGTTCTTTCACTTTGTGAGTGATCTTCTTGACAGCAGCCATTGTATTGGGATTGATGTGGGTAATTCCATAATACCTTGTCTTGAGAGCATGCAAAACCTATTTGCGAATATTTTGAAGAAGGTCCACAGATGCTGAAATGTCATCCAATCAATCCCACAATGCATATACTTCCTTTTGAGTAAAAAAAGTCTATTTTATTCATATTAAAAAGTAATCAGTCATAGTACTATGTGATTATATCATACCTTGAGAAACTTGATCAAATGCTTGATATTCAAGTCCACTGGCATCCAGTGGTCTGTGAGACCTGTCAAGTTAACAAGCATGCTGTCTTGCATGATGTCTCTGTCAAACCAGCAGTATTGGTAGAAAAAAACTGAGAGAGAATCCTCAATGTATGCAAATTTTGGAGTCCATATATTCTTAATGTTGTATATCCAGTGCAAAATTTCACTGGTGTAATTGTTAGAACCTGTACCACAAAAAATCATTGTGAGATTTCCAAGGATATCCTCAATACACCCAAAATCTCCATGTGAGACTGCAATCATGAGTTTGTGAATATAAAGTAGATCACGTGTGAGCAAACAGAGATTCTACTGTACTATATCATCATTGACTTCTGGATCAGAAGACTTTATAGCCTTGGTCATAGTCTTATTTTTGAGTACTGGTTTTTGATGAGGTAGTGCTGCATGATTTCAGATGATCTTATCAGCAATCCAAATGAGATCATTTGTGTTATGCGAAGTGTACAAGGAGGTCTCTTTACTAGACAAACAGTTGTAGGCGATGCTCACTAAGAGACCAACGTCTATGATGCAATCATTCAAGAGATTGAGACTAGATAAGGCGACAGGCCTTCAAGGGTTGACTGAAGAGATGAAGTGACTGGCTTCCAAGGAATGAGACCAAATATACACTTGTATTGCATAGATCAAGAATGGGAAATACAAGTAATAAAGGAATACTTTATATACTACAGACCAGCATGCACGGACCAAGGAATGATGGCTAAGAGAGGAAATAGAAAAAAACTAATAGAATGTTGTGGAAATGGGGAATACTGACCAGTGTGAGAGAACCAGTGGAGGAGAGGATAAGTCCATAGATAAGAGAACTAAAGATGAGATAGGAAAATAGAATTGTAACCAGTGAGAAGGAGAAAGCTATTATTAGACAAGGAATGGCCTCTCCAATTGTAGCGATAGGAAAAGAAAGAAATAAGGAGTATTTGAGGATAAAGGATGAAAATTGTAACAATTTGCAGAGGGATTCAACAAGGCAAAAGCAGCTAATGATGAATAGCCAGACTCAATCCTCCATACATTGAGAATAATACCATGTAGGATCTGGAAGAGTGTTGTGAGCAGTGTATGGTAGTTGAGGTGCTCACAGCCAAGTTGTGTATGATTGAGAACTGTGAAGAAATATGTAAGCATGCTGATTTGATGGAGGGAGTCATGGTGAACATGTAGAAGGGCCCAGATAAGATTCATGGATAGTGTTATACTTGGGTCTGGGTAAGGCAGCAAACATAGCCTTTGGAAGACAAGGAGGCTGGGTCAAAGTTTGAGGTACAAGTCTAGGTTCTTCCTAGATAGTGATGAGACATCTGTTGCAATGTCAAGTGGGTTTCAGGTGATGACAGTTGCTGGGACAAGAGGTTGATTTACAAGGACAAGCCACCTGCTTGAAGTGCAAGTAGAGCCTTATAAGATGTGATCAAGGACTTTAGGAAAGGTTGATTAGTTGTATTGGTACAAAGGTACAAGGACAAGGGAGCAGAGGACCAAGGGGGTGAAGAATCAAGGAGCCAAAGGAGAACTAGCTTAAAGAGAAAGGTACCTATCTAAGGTCCCCTTATATATTGTACTCCTAGTGTCTAGGGCCGGCTCATAGTGAAGGATGAAGTACATAAGCAAAAGGGAAGGCGAGAGAATAGTATAGAATAGTGGTGAAGTAAACAAGAATGAGTCATCAAGTGATGACATTAGATGGAGGAGTAATTGTGATGACAGAAAATGAGTAATTGTACAGTAGCATTGGACAATTAGTAAAAATGGATATATCATCAGTGAAAAGAAATAGTAGTCTGAGAAAACAAATAGCACTAAATGAGGAATCATAACAGATAAGTGGAATAGCCCAAAGCCAAGTTGCAGGAATTGAAAGCAGATGAAGGGGTTGATATCCTTTGTTCACAAGGCCTTGGTGCCATGAATATGAGCATTTCTTGACTGATTGTTGATGCTTGGAATTGCATGATTGAAAAGTACCTCTGGACTTAACTTGAGTGGATTGATGTATACATCATTGACAATGGCAATGTTGCCTGAGATCAAACTCTTATCTATTGTGGAGGTTCAGAGAGGATATTATTTTGTATGATGGCCCTCAGGCATTTTGCAACAGTCCACATGGACATGATATGGATCATCTGGATACTGGAATCCCTCAAAAACCTTAGAAAAGTTGAACAATATGTTGATGATGTGCACATAAAGCTAGCTATTAAAAGCCTTGCATTGTTGGGATGTAGGTTGAATGTCACCAATAAATGTGAGATCAGTTGCCTGTTGTGCACATGCTAGCATTGGAGAGAGTTGCATGTCAACAGGGTTGGTGTTGAGCTGGTATAGGATGGCAAACATTCCTAATTGTACTTTTGCTGGTGCAGAGTCTCTTTGTTCAACAAAAATTGAGATCTTGATATTGATGTTATCCCAGCAAAGTACATGTGGATCACTGGCAATACAGGCAGCATGCTCAAGACTTTGCACTACAAGTTGATGAAGCAATGTGGTAAGCGATGAGAACAATATACAGAGGCCACATTTGTATAAAGCCTTGATAGTCTGATGGGATGCTCCATTTGTCCAGAGGAATAAGGTGAACAGGATTGTAAAGAAGAGTGCATTCTGTGACTGCTCTTTAGCTAGTTGCATTATGATGACATTGCAAGCCTTGGAAAAAATCAATGTATTTCAGAGAAGATAAGATGTATAAATATAGTGGTATACAACTTGATCCTATTGTTTTCCTTTGTGTGTTTCATCTGGAAAGTAGCCTGAAGAAGGCATCCAAGGGTGGGAGCCTTGTTTTTGATAAGCAGTCCAATAAACATGTCAATATCCCATGTTAGCAGGGTGTCTGGGGTGGTGTTGATGGTCCACATGAGCAAAGTCTTGATGTCCTCTATCTTCTTCACAATCCTTTTGGAAATGATATCCATAGCAAGCTGCTCCATCCAGCACATAATAGTGGAACAGCAATACTTGTTCTTGAATATACAATTCAAGAGCTTGAGGAGCTTTCTGGATGGATTTGCAAAGAACCTAGCTCAATGTTTCATGAACTCAAGAGTGTCTGACTGCAGAATTTGAAGGAGAAAGTCCAGGATTGATATCCAGCCATCATGAAGGATCTTCAATATCATTCTTATTCACTCATCCCAGCTGGATTGTGAATCAATCATAGATTTGTCATCAGACTCTATGGTGTACTTTTTGATCACATATGAGGCTGGATAGCTGGGATCAGTTATCTAAGCATACAAGCAGTTAGCTATGGCTAGTTTCATGCTGGTGTCATGCCAAAGGATCTGACATCAGAAATGGTTCAAAAATGGACATGGCAGTTGTTATGATTCTTTAGCTGCACTATCCTTTTTCCTTGGACTACTATTTTTTTCCACTGATAACACATCTGTTTTTACTAATCATCCAATACTACTGTATGACTACTCATTCTTCATCATCACAATTACTCCTCCATCCAATGTCATTGCTTGATGACTTATTCTCACTTACCTCATCACTGTTCCATACTATTCTTTCACTCTCTCTTTGCTTATCTCATCCTTCACTATGGTATATAAAAGGACCTTAAACAGGTGCCTTTCTCCTTAAGCTAGTTCTCCTTTGGCTCTTGATCCTTCACCTCCTTGGCCCCTTGTCCCCCTTGTTCTTGCACCTTTGTACCAGCAATACAACTGGTCAACCTTTCCTAAGTCCTTGATCACACCTTATAAGT
This sequence comes from Boletus bicoloroides, assembly GCA_038090895.1. Lineage (NCBI taxonomy): Eukaryota > Fungi > Basidiomycota > Agaricomycetes > Boletales > Boletaceae > Boletus > Boletus bicoloroides. Next base: position 8,061 of record JBBPNM010000187.1, read on the forward strand.
CTCTACCTGCACTTTGAGCAGGTAGCTTGTCCTTGTACACCTACCCCCTTGTCCCAGCAACTGTCATTGCCTGAACCTCATTTGGTATCACAACAAGACATCTTGTCCCCATCTAGGAAGAACCTAGGCCAGTACCTTAAACCTCAATCCACCCCCTTGTTTTCCAAAGGCTATGCTTGCTGCCTTACCTAGGTCCAAGCATAACAAAAGAACTAGCTTTATCCCTAGGGCTGCCTTCATCACAGGCCCTCTCCTACCATTTCCAACCCAGCACCTCCATGAGCTAACCCATATCAGCCCTCCCCTTGTCCATCCAGAAACCCAGTACCTACCTCACCAGCTGCACCTAGACCACCCCCACCAAATCAATGCATGGCCCCCTCAGCTAAGGAACTTTGCCTTGGAACTCCAGAGGACTATGATGACAAGGAAGTAACCTTCTAAGCCTGGATTAGATCTGTCAAGCTTTACCTCCTTGTCAATAAGGAGATCTACAATACTGATCAGAAAAAGATTGCCTTTGCACTCTCATTCATGAAGAAGGGATCTGCTCTAGGATGGGCAACAACCTTCACCTCCAATGCCATCAACAACAAGAAGTTCAGAACCTTCCCTGACTTCAAAAACTCCCTTACTAAAGCCTTCCTCACCACCAACCTCAAGGCAAAAGCCCTCACCCACCTCTAGTCCATTGCCTAGACCAAAGATGAAATCCTCCCCTACATCAACAAGTTCAAAATTGCTGCTCACCTCAGTGGGATAGTCAACCAGACCATCCTCATCTCCCTCTTTGCTGAAGGACTCAACCCAGCACTCATGTGCCACATCTACTCTATGGACTCCATACCCTCCACCATCAACAAATGATATATCAAAGTCAAAAGATTCCAAGTCCAATGAAACCAATCCAACCAAGTTGTGTCCTGATGAACCAAAGATCACAAAACCCCCTCTCCTTCCATATGCCCTTATCTTCCCTCTACCCCCACTGGGAAGATCAAGAATCCAAATGCTATGGATGTAGATGTCATACATGTCAGGAAGCTCACCCCAGAGGAACAAAAGATTTGCATTGAGAAAGGTCTTTGCTTCTGCTGCCAAAAGGAAGGACACAACAATACCAATTGTCCTATCTTCACCTCCACCCCAAAACCAAGGGTCCAGTGCATTAACAAGGAAAAAGAACTCCCTTGCCTCCAGGAGATAGATGATGATGATAATAAAGGAGTAGCTTGGGTTACCTTCTCTTCTGAAGATCAGGATTTTTGAAACAGGAACTTTGTTCCCACTTTGTTGTGGGATCCCCAGTGGTGGCCAGACTTACCACTGCTACTGAACTTGCTGCTGCTGCAGAAAAGGAAAAACCCCCTGTTGTCCTCCCTAAAGAATTCTCTGAGTTTGCAAAAATCTTCTCCAAGGAAGCCACCAACCATGTTCCCCCATCCTGACCTTATGATCATGAAATCAATCTTGATGAGACCTTTGTCCCAAAGATCAGGAAAATCTACCCATGTCCCCAGATGAAAAGATGGCTACAGAAGACTTTCTCAAAGAAAACCTAGCCTCTGGAAAGATCTGCCCCTCCAACTCTTCCCAAGCCTCCCCCTTCTTCTTCATCAAAAAAAAGGATGGGAAACTCTGTCCCTGCCAGGATTACTGCTACCTAAATGAGCATACCATCCAAAATGCCTACCTTCTTCCTCTCATCTCTGACCTCATTGATAAACTCAAGGATGCAAGACACTTCACCAAGTTTGACATCCAATGGGGATACAACAATATCCACATCAAGGATGGGCATCAGTGAAAAGCAGCCTTCATCATCCACAAAGGATTATTTGAACTCACTGTCATGTTCTTTGGTCTCAATAACTCCCCTGCCACATTCCAACATTTTATGAATGACTTCTTCCAAGATATGATTGCTAAAGGATGGCTCATTATCTACATGGATGATCTCCTCATATTCTCCCCCAATAAAACCACCCATGTCCAAAGAACTCATCAGGTGCTACAGTGGATAAAGAAATTAGACCTCCACTTGAAACTGAAGAAATGCCAGTTTGCCTCCTCAGAGGTGGAGTACCTTGGTATGAACCTGGACAACTCATCATGGATCCAGTCAAACTTGATGGAATTGCCAGCTGGCCCACTCCTACTAAAGTCAAGGAAGTACAATCTTTCTTAGGCTTCACCAACTTCTACTGCCACTTTATCCCAGACTATTCCACCATGGCCCACCTTCTCCTTGACCTTACCAAGAAAGACCACTATTGGGACTGGACAGCTGAAACACAAGCATCTTTTAACAACCTAAAACAACTATTCCTATCAAAACCTGTCCTCCAACTCCCCAACTTCACTAAACCATTTGCTATCACCACTGATGCCTCAAAATATGCCTCTGGGGCTATCCTCCTCCAAACCAACACCAACAGCAAATGGCACCCTTGCTCCTACCTCTTCCAATCATTTATTCCAGCAGAACAAAACTATGACATTTATGATCAGAAACTCCTGGCTATCATCTGAGCCCTAAAATCATGGTGACACTACCTTCATGGTTCTCCCTTTCTGATACAAGTGTTCACCAACCACAAGAACTTGACATATTTCTATCAGGCCCAGAAACTGAACAGACACCAGGCCAGATGGCTCCTTGACCTGGCCGACTTTGACCTGAAAATTGTCCATATTCCTAAAAAACTTCTTGTCAGACCAGATGCACTATCCCACCATTTGGATCTACATATATCCAGATGACTCAGATAATTTTGAAATGGTCATCCTCCCTGACTCCCTCTATGTCAATCTCATTGACACCATCTTTCATTCCCACATTTCCTCCACATTCTCCACTTACCCCCTGGTATTGCAACACCTTCAGTCCTCCCTAGAATCATCCATCCCTGCTGCCTTTTGTTCCTGCTTATCTGACTGGCAGGTCTCTGAGGGTATCCTCACCTACAAGGGATGTATATACATTCCCCTAGACAATGACTTCAACAATCCATTGTTCACCATTGTCATGACCACAAAACTGCTGGCCATCTGGGTTATCTCAAGACTCACCAGCTTGTCACTGCTGAATTCTGGTGGCCTGGTCTTGCCCAATTCATCTGATACTATGTTGAACGATATACCACCTGCCAACAGAACAAGTCGAATACCCACCCCACTGTTTCACCACCCACTCCTATCCAGTCCCTTGCCTCTCAACCCTTTCAGCAGATCTCCTGTGACCTCATCACTGACCTGCCAACATCCTCTGGCTTTGACTCTCTCTTGATTGTGGTCAATCATGGGCTTACAAAGGGGGTAATTCTCTACTCCACCAAGAAAATGGTCACTGCAGAAGGGATCACCACTCTCTTTTTCTACAAAGTCTACCTTCACTTTGGACTCTATGACAAGATCATCTCAGATCATGGTCCACAATTTGCCTCAGCCTTTGCCAAAGAACTCAGGAAGCTCCTCAACTACAATCTTTCCCTCTCCACCATCTATCACCCTCAATCTGATGGAGAAACAAAACAAGTCAACCAGGAAATAGAAATCTATTTGAGGATCTTCTATGGATCTAACCCCACTTCCTGGGCTGACAAAATTCCCCATGCAGAATTTACACACAACCACCACCCCCATTCCATCACCAACCAATTGCCATTCTATCTTATGATGGGATATGAACCTCATGCCCTTCCTACAGTTTTATCCAAAACTTCTATCCCTGCTATAGAAATCTGTCTAAAATTCCTCAATGCCATCAAAGATGAAGCTCTCACCACTCATGAACTTGCCTGCCAAGTCATGTTTTCCAGAAACCATCAAGATTTCAAACCCTTTGAAAAGGAAGACAAGGTGTGGTTGGAAGCTAAGAACCTGAAGCACTCCATTGCCAACCCAAAATTCACCCCCAAAAGAGAAGGACCCTTCACAATCACCAAAGTTCTCTTCCTGATCACCTACCAACTCCATTTACCCAAGACTGGGAAGATCCACCTGGTTTTCCATGCCTCTCTCCTGTCACCCTATCATGAAAACAGCATACACAGCCTGAACTTCCCAGCCCCACCACCTGATCTTATCAAAGAAGAAGAGGAGTACAAAATCAAAAAGATTCTATGCCATCATGGCACTCTGATAGCCTGCATGTTCCTGATCCAATGGAAAGGATATTCTGCCAAAGAAGACTCTTGGGTACTTGAGCAGGACTTGAAACATGCAAAGTCTACCCTCAATAACTATAAAAAGCTCCACCCTTCAATCTTCTTTCCACCATCCTCCTCTTGCTAAAACTTCCACCATCACTATCATGGCCATCAAATTCAACCATTCTACCACCCCCTCTCCTGCTCCTATCCTCATTCCTGCCCCTATCCCTACCTCCACTACTATAACAGTTCTCTCCCTTCTTTCTCATATCCCTTTTGTTGATAGAATTTCTTCCTCTCTCCTTGTTATCTCTGCCCCTGCTACCACTGGCTCCATCATGTTGGTGGATGTCCCCTTGTATGCACACTGCCTCTGCACAAACTCTCCCTCCCCAGAGGAACTCCATAACATGACTGCTTGCCTCTGTGACCCCTGCCTTGTCATCCCCCTCAACAGCTACCTTGACGTCAACTTCCCACTCTGGGCCCTCTACCGGACCAACCTCCAAAACCAACATCTAGGAAACCTCCTCACCCTTGCCACCAGTGAACAAAGCATCACCCACTGCATCTCTATGATTTGGTCCATTCATCACCAGATTGAGGAGAACCTCACTATTGTTGAGAATCATGGTTTCTATTTCTGATATTCTATTCTTGATCATGATTCTAGACCCAGTCTAGAGTCCAGACTTATTACACTATTCATATTACTCATATTCACACACATGACAGTACTATAGATAGGAGACAGCTATAATTAGCTGATCTGAGTCACACAGGTGATAACATATTTAGGACACTATATTTAATCCTCTATAGACAACTAGCCTATGGCAGTTATAGCTCTTATCTCTTGATAGAGTTTGAGCTCCTCTTGAACCTTAGATGGCTCAGTATATAAGGACAGCCCTACAGCCTGTCCCAATAACAGTTTCACATTCCCTGTTCTATCATTTGCTTGATACTTGAGTTCAATACTTAATACATCCACTCCTAGCACTTGTTTCACAACTGCTACTCTTGACTATCAACCTACACTCTATAGTTTGGTGAGTCTCCCACCAGACTCTCATTATCCCTCTTGCCCCTGCACTGTTGGGATCT
>JBBPNM010000188.1:0-13288 GCA_038090895.1 Boletus bicoloroides
CAAGACAACCCCACCGAGACGGGAATCCATACAAATAGCGCGTAGCCCCACACACCGAGGGCATCCACGATGCCCCACTCACCAACACCCAAGTACCGCAAGGCTAGCCAGAGAGCTACTGGTACACCGAAGCTGTATCCATAGACAATTGTCGCGGCGAGGCCCAACAACCCAAAGTTATAATCATATTCAGCGCCGGGCGCAGAGAGATACTTGGAGATACTGGCAGCGAGTGAAGAGGAGAGGAAAAGTGCAAGGATAAGTGTCGTGGAGACCCAGAAAGGACCGTATAGGTCAGAGCCAGAGGCGAGGTTGGTGAGGTAAGACGGGGAGAACGGGAGCAATGTTGTGTAACAGCGCTTCAAAACTGTGGAAGTGTCGACGTCGAAATAGGGTTGATAGTATTCGACTGTCCAAAAGCCGGAAGGCCCTTTCGGTGAAGCCCCGTGGTCGGTAAGATAGCCTGTTCCAGGCCATACGAGTCACGCACGTTCAGCGGGGAGGTTGCAAAGTGAAACGCACCACGGTCGATATTGGGGGTGGCGGGCTGCGTTCTAGCATTGGTTGTACCAAGGAATGCTGTAAACGATGATTGTGGATAAGAGATCTCTCTGGCTTGATGTTACCACTCACATTTGAATTCAAGACCGTCTGGGCCTTCCTCTAGATGCTGCGAACAAGATCTTCATGCGTGGTTAGGACTCGAGGTAAATTGTACTCACTTCATCTGCGTCCACGGCGACGTATGCCATTGTAAGGGTCTCAAAGTTGTGCAACTGGCAGTGTGGTACAGGGTCGAGAGACTCAGACGAGACGCGTAGAGCCACGTGGCACAGAATGTTCAACAGGTATGCAAGACTATCTACCCTCATAAATACCAGTTTAAAGTCCTACCCATGAACGATACTTTTCAACCTCGACCGCGTTCTTGTCAACGATACGCTGTACTTCATCACCCCACACCTCTGCTGGGGGTCGACGCTCCTCAATGCCCATGCCAAGACATTCCCTCGAGTGTTTTTCCGCTTCCGCAAACTCAAAGACAACACAATTCTCTGGAACCAATGGCTTCAAGGGGTCCCAGCGGAGCAGCTGCGGTCGAGCAGGGACGTTGTGTGGCGGCACAACAGATCGCCCAAGACATAGATCCTCGAATACGAGCGCAACGTCGTCCTCATCAATCGGCAGTTTGCTGGATTGTGAAGGGGTGGTGAATATTAGATAAACGAATCAAAGTAATGCAATGTGATTCCACATACTTGATCTGCTCGCCGACGAACTTCGATTCACGATGAAGCAGGTCTCTGAGGAGACGCTCATATAGTTTTCTACGATTTTTAATAGGTAAAGGGTTTAGGATGGGCCTCTTTGCCATCTCGCAGATCACATAGGTGGCTATATACAAGCCAAACAGAGATGGCAAGGGGCCTGCGGGCATGGTGAGGGATGGCACTAAAAGGCAAGTGTACATAGAACGGGCACGCACCAAGCACAGGCAGTATCCGAACTCTAAAATCGTCGAACACACCCAATTCCTTGACTTCACCTTTCCGGAATTCTTCCTCGGGCAATGGCAACAGTTTGACATCTCCGGGAACCTCGGTGGAATAGACCACGGGTATACCTGATGAGACACCTTGGAGACGCAGTCTCCGCCTCACAGAACGCGCGAGGGGATCGTAAATGGTGTAAGATATATCACTGATTTGTATCCGAGTGGGGTCGCACTTGGCCCCAGCACCCATAGATGAGAATACCTGCAGGCCAATGAGATCAGTCATTGTCGTTTATCTAGCAAACGGAATGTACCTTAATATTGTGATCATGACAATATTTAAGAAGGTCCACCTTTGTCGTTATATTATCAATAGCGTCTTTAGCAGACAGGAGATGAAACCGTGCTTCATTTTCGAGGAATCCAAGCTTACCTATAACCCAATCAGCGCCTTCCAACAATTTCCCGCCATCTTCCTTCCTCCAAATCTCCACGCGACTGTCTACTTCCACCCAACGTGAAATCTGTTTTAATGTCCGTTCAATGCACCCCACCTTGGGAGTTCCGACATCGGAGAGCGTGGCCGTCGCGTGTCGGTTAAGGGACGACAATGTCACATAGTCGAAATCGATGAGCCGTATTCTCGAGACCCCGCTGTAAGATTGAAATCGAGCCAGTCCCAAGACGAAGAGGGATGCATCAAAACACGCACGACCGAACCAGCATAACTGCAACCCAGCTACCGACACCTCCGCAGCCTACAATGACAACTGAACCAGCGCGGACGTGGGCCATGCCCTCCTCACCGAAGAATGAGTAATTTCGCGCGAGTTGCTCTTTAATGAGGGCTTCATCGTATCCACCGATGTAATTTGGACGTATATATGTCTCCTCGGTCGGCCCCTCATCAGTTATCATTGGAAGTCCACGAGCTGAATGTTTCTCATGAGTGGTTATAGACCGAAGAACATCTTCATTGAGGTCTCTTCGCCGTTCTCTCCGGTGGTATGCATTGTAAGCGGCGAATAGTGTGGAAGTAATCACGCAGGCCGACACCGCAGTGAGGACGAGCTGAGCCCGGTGAGACTGAGAAGACAAGTTCATGGCTGACGTGCAAGTACTTGTTTAAGTAATAGTGGCGGACCACACAATTTAAACGTCACTACATTCATTACGACAAGTAAAAAATTCATGATCATTGGCGTTCTGCTCGTGTTTCATACAGTACATGTCGCAAGCAACTAGAAGTACATACCAGAGCCCAGCTCGCGATAATAAATACTCGTATAAAGTAATGTCTGATGCCAAGTACTGATACACCGCATATCATGTTCTTCTTTCCGTCTTCCATTGCGGCGCATCGATGTAAAGTGCGTCAGTTGAGCCTCGAGCTTCTGACTCGGAGTCGAGGTCACCACTTATGTGACGTAAATGAGGTTGCGCCGTTGAGCGTTAACGATGCAGAGAGTGATGAAGGCGCCGACGAGAACGCCAGTAATGATACATGAGGCCGTCTCAAAATGCGACCGGGCTTTCCGCGGCTTTGTGATGCCGTGCTCCGGGGACGGTGAATCAGAGTGCATTTCCGCAGGAGAGCACTGTTCTTGCTGCTGCTGTTGATATATGACGATAGTGGGAGAAAGGATAACCGTTGCCGGACGGGAATTATCCGAACCTTCCACAGGTCGAACAACTGAAGCAACACCCTGCATCGCGGGTGTTGGATCAGAGGCTGCAGGAGTTGGATCGATGGGCACAAGGCACTCGGTGACGGAGGGTGGAATAGACGGAGGAGGGGAGAGGGGCGGAGTGGGTGGTAACACGATGTTGTCCTCTTTGGGGTCATCGATCTCCTTTGAAGGATCAATGCTGGAAATCACCTCAGCTTCCTCGTAATCTTCCACGACGCGTTCTAGGTCTGTTACAACGTCCTGCAACCTGCGAACTTCCTCGTTCACCTCCCCTTTCTGCTTCTCCCGGACCTCCTCGGCGACTGCTTGAACGAGCGACCTGATGACGGTCCACATCTCCAGATGGTCTCGTGACCACCATTGGGCAGGCCACTGCGCGATCATAAAAGCAAGGATGCAAGCCTTGTCGGTCGCTCCCGAAAAGTCCTTCGCAACGACTCTGTGGAACCATGGTCTGAGGAAGGCCATCGCCAAGCGCACGGAGCCTCCGGTTGCATCACGGAGGCGATGTTCGGCAGAGAGTTGCAAAAACTGGTTAGACATATCTTGGCAAAATTGCCGGAAACTCGGTTTCCGCTCCATGGTATCCCAAGACAAGGCATCTAATGAAGGCGGTAATGACTTTGGGTCGCGGTCTTGGCGCAGGAAATAGGACGGAAGTTTATCGATCAAAGAAAGAAGAGGGACAGAGGCTAGAACGGCTGGAGCGGGAATGGCTCCGTGCACGAGAACGTCCTGCGATTCCAATGCGTATCTATACCACTTCCAGTAATCAAGGTGCCTCCTAGGCAATCGAGTGGGTAAATTCGAACAGGATCGGAGTGGTAGGTGGACCTACTCTCTAGGTGTGCCTTTCCGCAGCAATTCCAACGCGGTTGCCGCTCGGCCGGCGAGCATCCTCGCATCGATGACAGCGATCTCGACATCATGTTTAAGACCAACCCTGTAGCGGCGGGTAGCCTCCCAGATTGCCCAGACGAAGCTGAAAGTAGTCGAGATAAACGGGGACATATGTCTCTGGGTCCAGTCCATGTGCTGTGCAACGTCTCGGTACGTGCAAACGGAGGCGACTGACTCGCCAGGGGCAAAGGAAGACTCCTTGAGCTGCTCAGCAGCTCGCGTGAAATATTCGTTGTACTTTTGGCCGACGAAGTAGGGCTCGGCCGCAGTGTCGAAAATTTGTGAATGGGACTTAGGAGTATAGACGCGGAAGAGGAAAGGATTGTCTTGGACAAGAGAATCGAAAGAGAATTCAGAGCCGAAGCCATACTGGGGAAGAGGACTCCCTGAGATGGGGCTCTGCGGTGGGTGAGCCGAGAGGCCAGAATCGTGAGTAGAGATAGCCATCGTCGAGAGTTAGAAAGTCGGGCCAAGACTCTGGGACGTAAGGGTTTTCTATCATCGAGAAGTTGGGCCTCGTGTTGGGCAGGTGTTATCACTGCCTATCCAAGACACGAGTCGAGAGCGTGAACACGACTCATGGCAGCACGTGTAGTCCGTGCGGCGAAACGGGAGGCAGATTGCGAATTCGCGATTGCAGTACTATGAAGTTGGTGTTCAATTCGTCACTGCCTAACGTCAACGACGGCGCCGCCGTCCTGGGCCAGTCGAAATTTGACGTCTTCAGCGTGGTCGCGAAAACCCGAGCGCTGCGTGCGCGCTGTAGCAAATTTCAAGAGGCTCCACGCCGCAGTCACGAGTCTTTTGCATCGTGTAGCACCGCCTGCGCAAGCTTCCAGAACATCGGACCGCCAAGATCTGAGTCAGGCATTGGAGTAAGTCCTACTACTAATCGCTGCCGCAACGCCAAGTCCTCGGATCGGTTATTCCGCCGGCGTTGTGAACTCTTACCGTCGCTCATATGTGCACAGGTTGTAATGCGACAGAGATCCGCTCTCCGGATCACTTGGCGAGCCTTCTCATCCCCGCAAAGGTTAACAACTCGGGAGAGCCTACAGCTTTCTCGAGCAGCACATCGCAATACCCTAGGTGATCTGATCTTGGCGTCCTTTTTGCAAACTTGCCAGTGGGGAATGGATGCTTGATTACACCAGAACGACGAGAATCCATAGACGGACTTCAATGCCACAAGGCGAGTAGCCCTTCTTCTGCTTACAGTGGGTCTTGGCGGCCATTTCCTCAAACCCGACTCAATTACCCGACCAAAATATCATGAAGACGGACCTCATCGTGGACGAGCTGGTCAGCCTCTTTGCCTTTTACTCAGCATAGTGCTTTCGTTACCCTCCGTCTCGTGGCGTTTATGCGGCCCACCTCCACGTCTGCAACTTTTTGCCACGTTCGTGAACAAGTTGTACAGTCATTCATTGGTTCTCCTGCTCAGGGGCACCAAATCCTGCACAGAAGCGATCGAGCATGTGGCTAGTGAGCGCAAAATATCGCAAAATATTCACATCTTTTTCTGAGCAGTGTTACCAGGATCTAAACTCTTGACCTAATCTTGGTTTTCTTGGCGGATAACAGAAGATTGTCACCCACTACGTCGACTAAACCAGATTGGTTGCTTGGCCGATTCAGGACCCTATCCGCAGTCATTAAGGCCGTTCCATTGCCGATAAGCAGGTCGATCCATCTCGCCTGAGAGCCCAAGACTTTCTTAATGGATTCCGTGGAGCACGCGTAATGCACACCATGACTCCAACTTACAGTATAAAATCTGAACTACTTTCATTGACTCCCAGCATGAATAAACGCTATCTGCGATGGCCTCATTGTACCGTCTAGCCGCTCGCGCCTCCCTTGATGTCACATCTCGCGGAATCCCCCCTGCATCCTTCAGCCATTCGGCCATCCTGTCTTCTGCTGCCCTTTCGGCTGGGTCATTTGAGACCCGCAGCGCTCCACAGATATTCGACATCTTCGACGCCCCGGTGAGGCTTCGGGAGAGGAATAACACCGATGAACCATTGAAAGCACCCTACTCTCTCTCCACTACGCGTGTGACGTCGAGGGCAGGCCCTTCGCATTCGAAGAGCATCTACAACGACGCCTTAGGTTTGCCGTGGTCTCTTCCCCCACCTGTCACTTTCGACGGCCCCGCCTGCCCTCCGCACATGTCACCATCAATCCTGAAAAAACGCCGTCTGCAACGCCAGAATTTAACCCATTCTTCGAGAGGAATTCATGGGTCTTCCATTGTATCATGTAGTGCCTTTACGCCAACATCGCAGCCCCTTTACCAGCTATTTGATGGGCCATCCCGTATCACTCGTTGTCAATACCCGACATCACACAATGAGGTGTGTAGTGGCCCTCCCATAGGTTCATCACGCGCTGATCATCTTGATTATCAGCGATATTCCTTCACATATGTTTCTCTAGCTCTCTGCTTATCCAGCGCGTTTGGCTGGCTCGTACTCAAGGATAACCTGGATCTTCAACAAAAAAGATCTCCACGGTAGCAAACGCTGCATCACCCAATACTTATTGTTCACCGTCAAAATCCCTCGCGACGAGGCCGATAGCCCTATCGATTTATATTTCTACCAGGTCTGATTTCTGATTGTCGATTGATAGACACTTCAGAATGCATATAGATATGTAGCGTTTCCTGAGTGCCCCCTTACCGCATACCCGGGGTAGTCCTCTATATCTTTTTTCTTTTTCTTTCAGCTTTGCATGATGCCAACACCGGGCCAGAGTCATTTATTTGTTTCCCTTGTACGTGAAAACCGTCATGTATCTCATATTGCCATTCCGCATATCTCCAAAACCCACCCGATGATCTGCCTCTCCGTAAGTCTTGACTGGGTAGGCGCTGTCGCACTGGGTACATAGTACATGATTCGTTTTGATACATCGACTTGTCCCACTACTAGACACTGTTTCACTAGTCAACTTTGCTCACAATGATCTCAATGACCCCCTGCTAGCGACCAGCGGTCGTTCTGATGTCAGTCCGGCCCTCGTCTCCATTGTCCAACATTTATTGGCCAAAGTATCACTAGGATCAAGCCCATCCTCGAATTCACAGTTCTCAAGATTTGTTCCAGCCTGGGTGGATGTAATACCACGATCATAGTGACGTAAGGATATTTATTTAGCATCTTTACCTTTCTCCCTCCTGAACACACGAGCAACACTCTGCCGGATCCGTTGCTCTTCACCGAGGGCTTGTAAAGCATTTTCTCAAAGTCACACACGATCGAGTGCGGAAGAGTTGAACGCCACATACTACGACGAGAGCTGAATCGGAATTATCACACTCTCACTGTCTTTGAGATTAGATCGTAGTCTCATGCCGGCGAAAGGATGGATTGCGAGAATTCTGGTTTCTTCCTGGTGCACGAGTGTAATTACGCTGGTATCGCCGCATCATCGTGGGCACGGTTTCAACCTGCAATCGGTTTCATGAAGTTGTGTGTCCGTGTACACTGCTTATCAACGATATTATTAGGAGTAGTGGAATCATACGTGCTACTTGTAAGCAGGAAATTAATGAGAGTTTTTTCAAAGAGATCTAGCGGCCTGGATGTAGAGAGAAAAATTCCATACGACATACGGGCTCATGGATCACCACACGTCCGACATGCAAGTTTTAAATCAAATTCAACGATCTCTTTGGCAAGGACCTCCGTCGTACTGAAAGATCCATCATACATTACTTACCTTGTATCGTGGTCTGAGTCGATGTTACTACAAGACTGGCATTTAATTTAACCGCTCACGCCCATTTGTGATTTCATCACTCATAGCAGATGCTCAATGGACTCGATGAAAACATTGATTTATGCATGTATTGTAGATCACCATTGGTGTGCATCAACCTTCAAATCAAAGACCCATTCGCTCCTGTATCCTGTCCAAAAATGCCATTGGCTCAATCCTATACGTGTCCCTTGTGAACGTGAGTACGTTCGGGTCCTCAAAAGTCAGTAGTTGGAGTGACGAAAGCCAGTATTGTGGCCACGAAATGTTAGTCAACAAGGACGGGGCTGCACCGGCAGGATAACCGCTCGGGGGAGCGTTTGGGTTGAGTGTATACGCAAAGTTGACTGGCGATAAAGTGATTATTCGGACCAATATATGGTGCCCATCAAATGGATCACGCACCAAGCGCGTCAGCGCCTACCCAATCAGAAGATCCTGTGAGATCGTAGAACTCTTGGAGATCACTTTCGTGAAATGAACCAATGCCAGGAACAAATTTGTCCCGCTTCCAGACTGCATCAAAGTTTGAGCCCATCAGTACATGCACTCAAACTCAAACTCACGATAACTCCAAACGTTTTGTGTTTGAGATAGATATTTCAGAGCGTGACGGCGTGGTACTTGGAAGTAGAAATCGCCTTGGAACGAAGAGATGCGTTTGTATTGCGGACTATTCAAAGTGAGAAGAATGCAGTAGATGGACTACAACTGGACTCACGTCAGAGTGTCATTCATTCCCACATCGTAAGGCGACCCCTGCCAACAGAGTAAGGTTATCATCAAGTGAGGGGAAAACAAAACTCGAAACTCACTAAAGTGGGGTCTTCTGGGTAGAGCTCCCCAAGTCGATTGATGTCGTTCTCAGTGACACCGACGAGAAAGCTAGCATCGCCCATGCTTTGTTAGCGGAGCCCACGGCAAGAAGTAAGTCGTCTAACATGGTTTGTATGTACTCCAGGAATTGTTCGTTTGTGCTATTTTATGATGTCAGTCGATGACGCTAAGAAAAACGTGGAGTTATCCTCACGTTACATTGAAGCTGTACAGGGAGAAGAGCCTAAGATGTAATTATTAGTGGTGGGGGCTTGTGATGGTTTCTCGATCTCACGACTCACGTTCCCTCGTCGTCGACATCCCCAAGGATAGCAGGTACCTTCCAAGTGTTCAGCCACAATGAATGATTTGAGTGGATGGAACGTACGGGCGCATATTTACCCTGAGACAGTGACTGCCTAATCGACTGTTTCAAGAAGATACCATCAACCATAGGTAGCCAAGAGGTGTTGATAGACTGGTAGGAAAGAAGAGGAGCGGTCTGCAGAACCGCATCAACAATCGTTTGGTAAGGGGCTTGGCGAAGGCAGTCCAACGTATCGCTCGCAGATGTACAGTTAGCTTGGTCCACAAGGAAATCGTAGTTGTCTTGAGTTTGTTGAAAAGTGATGTCATGAATCGGAGACGCAGAACCAGATTCCTGAGGAAAAATTACATGCAGAGTTCAAATTGCGCGTTTATTGAATCGTACCATGACAGCTCCCTGGAACAGCCCATCTAGTTGGCCGTCATAGGCAACCATCTGCAGCATTACAGATATTGAGCCAGCGCTTTGACCCCACCTAGTAGGACAACGTTTTATTCCATTCCGGATAATTGAATCCGTGACACTCACACTACGACCTGTTCTGGATTTCCTCCGAATAGGGAAATGTACTTTTGAACCCATTGGAGTGCAAACCGTTCTGCGCGATCACGTGAGTATACCCTGATTGATCGGACAAAGTTGTAGGCTCACGGTCATAAAGCCCGATATTCCCAAGACCTGCCGCCTGCACCTCCTTACCGCCAAGGAACCCAAACGCTATTTGTGTGCTGTCAGCCATTGAGCTTGTCAGTTGATCATGTGAAACCAACCATTTAGGCGGTAGTTGAAGGAAACATAAATGATCGGTGACTTCAAACTGACTGAACGCGAGACAATTTGGGTGCCATTATACGCTGACGCATCCCCGTTTTCAAAGCCACCTAAACTTGAGTGAGATTCCCATTGTCTGAAATCATTCCGAAGTAGTACCGCCGTATATCCACTACAGATGGATGAGTGCCGTCGATCTAGCAGAACGTAGTAGACAAACCAACTTACCACGACGACAGGGATATCATCGCCAGCCGAAACGCCTGCAGGCCTTACAACATTAAGGTACAGACCTACATAGTTGGCGTGAGCAAATGACGGCCGGACAGCTGTGTAAACCTACAGTCCTCTGAGGCAGGTACTATACCCTGGGGTTGCAGCTCACCGAGGTATTGAGTTACCCCACTAAGCCCGGGATTGTTGGGGAATGTTTCATTGGGACCAAGGACGGGCTGCTGTGGACAAGCATTGCCAAACCAGGTCGCATTTCGAATACCCGAGAATGGCTGGGGGGACACGGGAGTGTTGAAGCGAAGCTGCCCCAGACTGTAATACGATAAAATGTGCAGCAGGGTGGATATGACGCGAGCTCACGGTGGTTGTGCAAAAGGTACGCCGAGGAAAGACTCGGTGCCTGTAGCAGAATCGAAGCCCTGGAATGCGCCATAGTCGAGACTGACGAAAGGTGCAAGCGCGAGTGTGCTGCCTGCCAAAGCGAGTGCTTGAAGAGCAGGCGATAACAAGGAGCGTGTCAGCATCTGAAACACGGAATTGTAAGGGGTCGGTGAGTATTACCTGTGAGATACCTGTATCTAATGCAGATTTGTTGAAGTAGCTGAAGAAGTCACGGCATGAACGATACGATCAATCAGATGCCATGATGATCGATGAGGTCAACCACGGCATCATGTGATAGGGTGGCCATGCGGTGGTTGAGGTCGCACCACAACGTTGGAACACTGTCCCAAATATCAAATTTCACGGACTGACTTGTCAACTCCCGTTAGGCCGCGCTCATGATCTTTGTAGTACATTACCTTGCATCCGGTTTGCCTGAACGTGAGACGCCGACGGTTGTACATTGAAGCAGAGCGTAATAATATCGTAAGCATTGGACCGTCCCAATGGGAAATCTGATCTCACAGAGAGACTTCGATCCAGAAAGAGCGTCTTCGTCGTGAGCATTGAGCATAGGTTTAGGCTGGAAACGTCAAAAGGCTCCCAGCGACCTCCGGTCGCCGGAGTCATATTGCTGCATGGATGTCAAATTCGCGGTAATCTGTACGTTTTCATAGAGCTGGCGTCGTTTGGATCACCCTGCAAAAATAGAACAAATCAACCATTATTAGAGACGAAGCCTCTACCTCAGGCTACACGCTGCGCTGGTTTTTGGACCTGGCGCGCACCCGCAACTTCAAACTTCGATTTGCTTGCCAACTGTGGTAGTAGTAATTGAAGGTAAACCAAGAGGTTACCACATGTGGGTAACCTTGTTAGTGATTATGTACTCGAGGGGCCCACAGGATCTCAATTGAGCATGATGTGGCCCCATTATCCCAAGTTTCTATGTACCACCATCCAGATTCCAGTTCTAGAGTGCTTTGAAAATGCGACAAGTTCCTCGCGTTTGATCTCGAGTGAAAACTTCTGTGCGTTTTGGCCCCGTAAACACCGCGGGGGCATACTCGCTTCACCGGCAGGTTAGACCCGGTGGATTGTTACAATGGCAGTGTGCGCTCTTCCGGGATTCGGAAACCATTATCGGTGACTGGATATAACTATAACCGAGAGCTTGGTAGGAACCCATAAGGCATTAATGACTAGGGACATGGTAAACAGATGTAGCATGTGCATCATTCCAACCGCCCAATGCCAGCGGGATGATAGTGTCATGAGACTATATATAATGCCCCGACGCTAGCCTTCCCATCTCACATATTGACGCGATAATCAATCCCCTGGCGCCTTGGGCCCATTTCGTTTTGCAAACTTTCTCTCTTTCCTTTCTTCTTCCGCTTGTTACGTGACAATTGTTTGCACAGATCGCATCTTGTTCATTTCCAGAGCGCGCTGTCAAAGATCCGACGTGCTATATAATAGCCTCCGGCCTCGAGGCAACCCCCCAAAATCCCTTTGTCCGGCACTGCTCCGTTGTCCCACCCTCACCTCACCACTCACAACGCACAATGGGGATATTTGGCACTATTTCTAACGTATTCTTCGATGCGGGCGTAATGACCTGGGACGTCTTTCTGACGTTGGGCAATCTCATCCGGTTTAGTCATCCTGAAGGAGAAGTGACCCCCGAAGGTCACCCTGGCTATGGAGGGCACTGGCCTGAATACAAGCCACCGCGAGAAGGCGACAGTCGGTGTTCTTGCCCAGCGATCAACGCGATGGCCAACCACGGTACGTCTGCACGTGCCGGCGTTTGCGCGTTTGCAACCCATTCACTCCTTTCTAGGCATCCTCTCGCGCAGTGGACGAGGGATTAAATTCACCGAACTCACGGACCAGATTCGTACGACCTACAACTTTGCCCCTTCGTTTTGTTCCTTTGTACCACACTACGCCGCTCGGTTGTTGAACAAGAACTATAGCGAGGATACGTTTGATTTGCAGGATCTCGACTTGCACAACGGGATCGAACATGACGCTTCTCTCACCCGTATGTAAAGCGGAATGACGTCCGATGGTTGCATTGTTTGACACGCCCGTCTAGGTTTGGATACGGCACTCCAACCCAACCAATCCATAAAACACCTCGCGTTCATCGAGGAGTTGCTCTCGTTTGCCACCGGTAAAGACGCAGACGGAAAACCCCTCCTCACCAAGACAGACATGTCTCGCATCTCGGGCAAACGTCGTGCAGAGGCCAAGGCGACCAACAAGGAGTACACCTTGAGCCTCTTTCACAAAATCTTTGGGAGCGCCAAGTACGTCCATTCATATCAACGCGTGGGGATGGGATTAACGTTGACGTCTTTTCGTTTTTGGTCTAGTTCGTCAACGATGCTAACCATCTTTGGCGGGCGGGTGGATGACCTTCGGACGGTTCTTTCGGAAGAGCGGCTTCCGGAGGGATGGGAATCGCGTGTGCGTAAGCCGTATGGGCTCACGATGCTCGCGTTCAACTCTACTGTCTTGCCGGTCGAGTTTGGGATTCGGGAGGCGGATTGGGCGGGTGATGCCAAACAGAACAAGGCTGCTAGTAGAGCTGCTGGAGACGCGTAAAACAGCCTGGTTGTCGAGGAAAGTGGGCCTGAATTGACGTGCCATCGTTGACCATTCAAATGTTTCATTTACTTAATCGTCTTCCGATCCTGGTTCGCATACATCATTGTACGATCTACGTGCTTCTTTAACGTGTGCAGTATATCCAGTCTTTTACATGGTGTTCTTCCTATCATTTCAATGCCGAGGGCTATAGCCAGCTTTTCATTTATATGCAAGTACAGTAGACGTATACGTGAGTATTAATGATTGTGTACCGAAGTCGAGAAAGGGAATCATGTTTCT
>JBBPNM010000189.1:0-13261 GCA_038090895.1 Boletus bicoloroides
TTGAGGGGGAAATCAGCACCGTTCAGCACACTGGTGAAACGTTGCTCACTTTCCACCAACACCAAAGCCCATACATGCTATCAAGGACGAAAATGCAACAAAATTGAGTCCACCTCCAGCGGCAGTTCCGAAGATGCCTCCAAAGAAGAGCGTGGCCTGGACCCCATGCGCCCAATCAGATTTTTTTTTAAATGTACCGAACCCAAGATATGGGGCTTACATTGAATGACACCTTCCTCCCTATGATATCGGCCAAGACTCCCCAGACGGTTGCTCCCACAATCATGCCAGCAAACTCGGCCAGAACCGCATACTCGATACGGGACGGATTCAACTCCTGTTCCACTTGCGGAAGTACGACGGCAAGGCCCTGGAGCCACAGGTCTTTGCAATTGCGTCATGTCAACAACGTGTTCCAGGGGTGGGAAGGCAGTCTCACTATCTGCTAGCCATCCTAGGCCACTAAGGATAAAGAGCTGCCATTGATAACGACCGAATCCGATTCTGGAAGCAGGGTTAACACGTCATCACCGGTGGCTGAGAAAGGTACGCACTCTTCTTGCATGCACTTGTTGACTGTATGGAGGGACGAAACATGAATGGTGAGGATGGCGCGAACGAGGGACTTACTGAGTGCGCACTTGAGCTCGTAGTCCCGCGCGACACCATTGTTGAGCGAGAGATCTGAAGCTGAGCCGCCATCCTCGCTGGCTGCCACCTGCTTCTCGGCTATGACTGGATCATCCTGACCTGTGCTCATCTTGTCGCAGACAGTGCAAAAGGAGAAAGCAAATGGCAAGGTGGGAGATAGAAGGCGTTCCCACGGAGGACGACAACAACTCCACCTTTTGTATCAAGAACTCCCGCGATTACAATTTAAAAACACCATCTCGGCAATTGGCTCATCGTGATAGATGATGGGCCAATCACGCGGGCCACTTCAGGAACGCAGCTCTGAGAAAAGATGAAAATGGACGAGCGTCACTTTGACACGCGACGGGAACATACCAAATTGGGTGATCAGGAGCTGGATTGTACCTCGGCAATCGCGTAAGAGGCGTGCGACAGATCATAGCAACATTAGGCTTCGCGATCAGCTCACGGGATTAAGTCGTTGGTGCCCGGTGCCAGTCAGTGCCCAAGGCTGGAAATTCCTAGACGACAACTTATCAGAGCATAGCAATAGTGAACATTTAAATAATTACCTGACCCTCGTCGGAGTCGCCAGCGAGCGACATATTATTATCTTTGGAGCCAGACCACTCTCGCCGATGAAACCATGATGTTAACCATACCTGGCAACCGTTTGGCATTTGCACGTGCGTTGTCACCGCCGTATTGCGTGCATTCACTCGCAAGGTTTCGGCCCGTACGATTTCCGGGTTCGGCATGTCCCCAAGTATGCTTTTGACAGCAGTTGGCTGGGAAGTCAACTAATAACTTAGAACCTGAATCCAGTGCTACTCTCGGAAGACCATGTCAACTTCATAGTAAGAAGGGAGGCTATCTAGCATTGACAACTCTTGTAATATGAGTAGTACAACCCAGCACAGACTTGGAGGTCACCTTGCATGGGGAGATATTCAGGGCTTTGCCTCCTTACAAGCGTACCGTGCGTTATAGCGGGGTCCTATGATGCCCAGAAGCAAGTAGGGACCTCGATTCGTAAATCGGAGTACCAAGATTTCAATCCCCAAGACTATTCTTGTAATGCCTCAATTTCTCGGGTACTTTGAGTGAGGTATGCCTCATAAGAATCCTGCGCATGGTATTGTTCTGCGTAAGGAGGTTGCAATTTACTTTCCGGACCACGAAACGACGCAAGGATGGTTGCCTCACCTGGCGTCTTCATTATCGCCCTAAAACGCGCGACGACTTGTCTGTTGTGCTTAATAGCAGCTAACTGAACATGTTTGATGGTGCCTGTTACAAGACACCATCAGACCCCCAATCTTGCTTGTTAGATAACACGGACCTGAAACATGTACGACATGGGGGATAATTCGCGCGCCATTGATGGATGTGAGGAGGGTCACAGCGCCCCATGCGAGGGTATGCTGGTCACGCGCAACGCGAATGATGCAAAGATGAGTCATCGGAGAGAAGTATTTGACTGTCTTGCAGATGTCAGAACGGTACGTTGTAGAACGAATGGCACACTTGCCCGTCATCGCACCTCCAACGGCACCCCATCCCGTATCACCAAAATTCGAGATGACACTCTGTCGCAAGGCGACGTAGACATGTTTGGCATCAAACGAAGACACTGTGTGCGGTGCAGAGACGGTCAATTTATCACTCGAGACAGATATGAATTCGACGAGAAGCCATCGATTCTATGACCTGTTGTGAGCGAATACAAAACGAGTCGAGCTGGACTCACTTTGAACCTGACCATGACAAGGAAGGTGACTTGAAGGAAAACCACACATATGATTTGCTTATGTCATCGACAACTTACAGCCAACTCTTTTCTGCTCGTCGTGCTCCACGACGTCCAGCATGTCTTTCCTCGTTCACCTCGCGTCGCCACGTAGTGCCCTCCAAAAGGCCTTTGCACGCTCCTACACAACAGGTCCCATTCATGAACCCGGACCAAATACACACTTCAAAATTACGCTCCGGCGTTCTGCCATTGCCCTCGGCGAGCGCAAGAAAGAGACACTGACCGCGCTCGGCTTGCACAGACGCATGCAGACGGTGTATCATGAACACACGCCCGAATCTGCCGGAAAGATACTCAAAGTGAAGGAGCTGGTCGAGGTGGAAAACGTCCCCGCAAGTGCTGTGCGGACACAGTCCGAGCAGCGGTGGGAGCGGAGAGCGCCTCGAGGGTACTCAATTGGAGGTTCACGACTAAGAGGGTTTCCATGAGTGCTGAGTCGTTATCACCACTGTTGGGTATGATTTCGTTCCTGTCATACATCTCCTTCGCTCACCGCTTTCAGCCTCGCATAATCTTTCTATAAACTCATTTTTGCTATCGTATTGATATTTTCATTGTGCAAGTGCAAATTATGCAGACTTTGGGATATTTCAATACTTGCTAACCAGCATGATCAACTAGGTAATTTGTTGGCACTCACTGGCAGGTACTCGGAGTATCTGTCCCACATCAAATCCGTGGTATCTCGATTACATCCTTTGTGCTACGTTCACACATGGTGTCAATCAGCTCAAGTCAGCATTGTGTCTCTGACTACTTCCCATGAATATACATGGGCACCATCATGAAGTAAACCCAAACGTTGATACAACCGATGGTACAGAACGCAGGAACCCTTGCGCGGGAAATGTCCCAAGGGGGGAGAAATGGTGGCACGGCATAGACAAACAGAAGAAGACATACCTTGCTTGCCGAACCAAGGCACACAAACTAGGTCAACCCGAATATGCACGGATTGTCGAATAACGAGACTACCTATGTTCAGAGTGCTTTGACGAGTAAATAGGCAGAGAGAAATTGGATGCACAGTCTACCTATCCTTGGCAACTGTTGGGCCAGCATTGTCTTTGGTTTGGAAACATCTGTCTCGCCGATTCGCAACTTTTTACGGCTTACATTTGTCTTCGGCAGGGGAGCTCAACGTTTAGTATATGTACATTATCATTGGATTGATGCGTACACGTTCAGGGCACAGTCTATGGACGAATGCAATATAAGAACACTACAGCACGTCCACATTCCTGTTGAGCTAAGCAAGGAAGCCAGACAAGTTCGACAAAAAGCGTGAAAAAGAAATACAGTCTACCAGACAAAGGGAAGGATTCTCGCAGGAACTTCTTTCATATATTGCTGATATTCATCCCTGACGACATCGTCTTTCAGAATCAGGCTCTCCTGGAAATTTCATCAGTCAGCTGTAAGTAGGAAACAAACAAACCAAAGTACCTCAATTGGCATCTTGACTGCGAATGCAGATGCTGTGATACCAAGGGCTACAAGGGGTATGTGCGACCAGAACATGATAGACCATAACGCCTGCTGTAAGAGAACCGAGCTATCGTACGTTCATTTTGTGTCAGAATATGCAGGGTGTGGCATCTGAGAACAGCTTACCTGTACCCTGGGTGACGAACCCATGCATACGGACCGGTCTTGACAACCCTAGACTTCTCGCGACGCTATTGCAGAAGATCAAAACAAGGGAGATGACAGCCAATTTCATACCTACCCCGATGGTATGCCACTGGTCCCCTAGATGTTTGGACGTACTATCCGTAAAACTCCTAAGGGAAAAACTGGCGACGCAAGCTAGCACCCTCAGAGCATTCCTCCAGGTCGAGTCCACGATTTCGGTTGAAAGGGTGAATCTTGCAATCCACTCTGGCTGTCGGAACCCATTGAGTACCAATGCGCCAACATAGATCAGGGGCGGGATGAAGATAGCGAGCCCGTGGATAGGGGTAATGATTCGTCCCAAGAAGGTGGGTGGCATGGATTCTGGTCGAATGCGCCCGCCTTTGGACTCGGAAACGACAGCGAGTACTTTCATTCTGGAGATAATGTATCGGAAATAGTCTCCAGTACTCAGAACGACGAGCACTTCGAGCCACTGAGGGGAAGAAAGAGAGAGCTTGGGACCAGCGATGTACATGGCTAGGGGGTGGAATGATGTGGGCGAATAGCAAGCAAGACCTGGAAGGATGGAAGATTAATATAGAGTCTGATGGCAGGGTCTGGTGCGGTACTCACCTCTCCAGTGCAGCTTGACAAAGATTAGACCGGTAACCAGGCACTCCGTCCAAAAGAGGTAATGCTGAGGCGAAGCACACCGCCGTGGACGGAGTGAACCGTTACCAGTCTAAGTAGAGTCTAGACGGTATTCCTAGACCGGTTTAGGTCCATGTTTCAAATCCTGTCTGTCATGTTTATTTTTTTGTCCCTTTTTTTGGAAATGAGGAGTTACTGACCGAAATTTGTGGGAAAGTCGATGAACTTCACCAACACTTGAACATGACTTCGAGCGGTGTAGTAGAGCACTTGGCGTAGTCTCGAGGATCAAAATTGTGTTCACAGCCAATGAGCTTTGATTATCTAATATCCAGACACGACTTCTGGCACTGCACAGGTTCACTTCACTTGCGTTCATCGGAAAGTTGACCAATAAATGTTCTGTGACTTTAATAAACCTTCACTAACCGGCAGAACACTGTATACAATACAGGATCAGGATAACATCCCGGATACCGTCGTGGATGGACTGGTTACCAGTCTAGATAAAGATACCTTGGCTATACTTGATTGGCCCATCATCACCGTATAGGGTATCTCCAAGTGACCTATCATTCAAAATCAATAGCAGGTTTTATTGTAACCGATAGATCCACAGTGCACGACTCCGAACGAGCTGCGGTCTAAATTAGCGGTTACCAAGATCGTCAGTGTAAAGAGTTGACCGTAATTTGCGTTGGGCTCTCACTGAACCGTTAAGCACAGACTCTCAGGACCAAAGCGAGACTTGGGAAAATGTACACGGGCACTGGGATGGGAAAGATCTAAGCCAGTCTGAGAGACCCGCCTCAGTAACATCAACCTCCGTGTTGCCTGCTTCGGAAGACGAGATTGCCTTGATTCAAACATCTTGCTAAACTCTACACAACTGTGCAGCCTTGGCATAAACATAGACCTAGGTGGGGTTTAGTTCAAAATTGTGTGAGAATGAGTCTCGTAAAGGGCCTTTTAATAATGGTTGACTCGGGCGTCTGATCACGAAGATCCAATTCTTCGTCAAGCTGGCAGCGTACCTTCGCGAGTGTAAAAACGATCTACACCCGACGACGAGCTCATGACATGAGAGTTTTAGGAGAGTCTCGGACAGCTCAGCCGACACCGTGGCGGAATAATTATGATATGGGCTTGATATTGCAAGACCTCTGCCTGCTCTCCCTTCGCTAACACAAGCCTTTTCCAACTCTCTTTTCCATGGCTTCGTTGTCAGAGAAGCTCGCTGCAGCGCTCAACTCGCGAGATCGTCGTCTCATCCGTCGTCGCCTCCCAGAATCGCGATCTGCCACACTCAGGGAGATCGATTTCACATCCAACGACTATCTCTCACTTTCCACATCCCCTGCATTGAGAACAGCAGTTCTCTCTGCCCTTTCTGCATCTCCAAAAATTCTTGGATCCGGCGGTTCTCGTCTACTTGTCCCTGCTCCACCTCACACCGAACTCGAGTCCCGCTTGTGTCGGTTTTTCGGCGCCGAAGCTGCTCTCTTGTTCAATTCAGGGTTTGATGCAAACGTGGGGTTATTTTCTGCGGTGCCGCAGCCTGGAGACGTTATTCTGTACGACGCACACATCCATGCTTCTGTACATGATGGCATGCACCTTTCTAGGCTCAACCCGGATTCGCTCCTCCCCTTCCCACATAATTCTGTCCCCGATTTACGTCTTGTTCTCTCTAAGCTTCTCAAAGATCGCGAGGATTTGAAAAAGGGGAAAACCAACGTTTTCGTCGCTGTTGAGAGTCTGTATAGCATGGATGGCACGATTGCTCCCCTCACACAGATCGTGGAATGTGTGGAGGAGATGCTGCCCTTGGGTAATGGGTACATCATCGTTGATGAGGCGCACGCCACGGGGATTTATGGACCCAAGGGTCGCGGATTAGTCGTTGATCTGGGATTGGAAAAGAGAGTATTTGCAAGGCTCCATACGTTTGGCAAGGCATTAGCTGCCTCCGGGGGTGAGCGATCTCGTCTATTCGTTGGGTGATTACGTTTAAATCATTTGATCACTTGGATGGATAGCTGTTCTCTTGACGACGGAACTCGTCAAAGATTATCTACTAAATTACGCGAGGAGCCTCGTATATACTACGACACTCCCATTCGCAAACATCGTCGCCGTCAACTGTTCGTTTGACATGCTTGAGGATGGTACGGCGGAAGCGGTAGGTCATCTTCAGATTTTGTACCTATTGATGGCCAACATTGTCCGTCCTTAGCTCTCCACACACCTACTCGCCATTTCTACATATTTTGTCGATCTTCTTCGCTCGCAGCTGAAGAAATACCCATCATCACTGCTTAGCCTCCCTGACCACCTCGCACCTGCAATCTCTGAACAAGCAAGAGAACCGACACGACGGCAAGCGAGGATTGCTTCGCCCTGGGAGACAGACCCACGTGACGCACGATCATGGCGAACCAAGGCTTCCTCCGCGCGCCCTAGGAACACGGACACACCCACCGAGTCATGTCAACCCCTTCCGACGCCGATTATACCGATACTTACGCCAGAACCGCGTGCACTATCTTCCTTCCTCCTCTCATACGCGGCATCTTCTCCCACTGCTCCTTCGGCTGTGATACCTGACGCTTCCTCGCTCTCACCCGTACCTTCAACCTGCACACCACCGACTCCAACTCCGGCGGCGGTGCTTCACACCAAGCCCATCTACCCACCCACCGTTCCAAAAGGCACCTCCCGCGTCCGAATCTGCCTCCACGCCGTGCATACGCGAGAGGACGTCACCCTACTTGTCCAGGGTATCGTTGCCTGGGCTGAGAAGCGTATCGCAGAGGAACGTCGAAGCAAGAAACAGTGGCACGCGTTCGCGAGAGACGTTGGCGTGGATGCTTGGATGGAGGCCAAGTTGTAACCCATGACGTCGGAGTTCTGGTTCCTGTCGGCTTCTTGGGAAAGCTGACTACGCTTTTCTGTCTTGTGCGTTTTTGGAACGAGGTTATGATCGGTGGGGGTCCGTTAACCCCCTCATCATCGGTGATCGGTCATACGTGTGTTCACAGTCACCATTTGTTCTTGGTGACGTTCCCATGATTCCGGCGCTCAGCGATGCCCTTGTGGTCACTGCTTTTAGTCAATCTTTGCTTAGTTTTTTTTTTTTTTAAAAAAAAAAGGCACAGTAAGTGTCTATCCGAAGAGCGTCAGGGATTTTTCTTTTCTTTTCGAAAAGACGTAGATCATCCCTCCAGAAAAATCATGTACCCATACGACGTTGTCCGTGTCTAATTTATGGGGTAATAACACAGGTTGTTCGTATTTACTCAACCCGACGAAATCCGCCTTTATAGTCTGCGAGTGTCGATGATCATTGACAAGGATACCAGGCCACGAAGAGCCAATCACTTCTGACAGGCGGTCCACGTTGTCGACAGCACACAACCGAGTACCAACTAGCTCCCAAAGTATTGGATATTGTTTGACGAAATGTAAAAGAAACCAAGGAATGCGCGAATACACCCCTTGCGTCTTGGTATGCGGAATATCGAGTGTGCAGCGTAGTGCTGGAAAATCCTGTATTGCACCATGCATAAAACAGCATGGTGATGGGGGAGTGTATGCAGTACTTATAAATGTCAGTCCAAGAACAGCCCTCCCAACAAGCATGACCTCAACGCAGGCTGTCAACATCTCCGGAAAATCCCCCGCCGCATTTCTTCCTCCCTATCATCCGGCGTGTCAGACACCCACCCACCATAAAGGAAACAACCCGAAATGAATAACGCACCGATATTCAAACATCAACTGTACTCCCACGAACAAACATCCACACGCGCCGAACAAGAACCGAAGGCCTTTTCGAACGCGTCAGAAACGGACCAAAACGACGGTATCCCATATCATCGGCGAACCTCAATGGAAATGATACCGAAAAAAAAAGACAAGTGCTCAATGACGTTACCTTGAAAACTTCCCGTGACTTGGTTGGCCATGTACAAGATTCCGTCCGTCCCAATGACAAAGCCGACAAGGTTTGCTGTAATCATTGTGAGGACGTTCAGAACACCTCCACACGCACAGATGTGTCGGTACCACGCATGCCGTCCATACTGATCGTGCGAATAAAGAGCGGTGATGACCACTTGGCAGTCCTATTAGAAAATGGAGACGAACCTTGGATTGGGGAAGTAACGTGGCTGCGAGCAGCTCTGGGAGAATGAACACGCTGACGAGCCATCCCCATGCAAGCAAGCGGAACGATAGATCATGCCACAAAGCCACAAAAGTGAATATGAGCGCCGTGGTGATGGATACGTTTTTGGTGCCCCCAAGCGGAACGTAAATGTATCTATCACCTATTAGTGAATGCCACTCGGGATTGAAAAGCTTATTACCGCACTATCCATAGATTGTACGAGCGGTGCCAACTTCGCCAGAAACCTAGTGTGGAGTAGTTGTTTGCCATACACCGAACCATGTTCTCCGGTGGATCGATTCCACTTGCTAGCGACCAAAGTCGAAAGAATCGCCATGGGATAAGAAGCTGAATCGATGGAATTTTAACGGAAAAAAACACAGTTGCTACAAGGACCTACTTTCAACCAGACAATCATGAGGTTCCAAAAGCCAATCATGCTCAGCTCAAGGGGTGTATCACCTTGCCAAGCCTTTGTATCCTTGATTGCGACGACATGCATATAGTGAAGAATGAATTCCATGGTCAAGAGGCTGATAAGGAACCGTGTCAGGTAGCCTATGAAAGTTTTTGGTCTGATATCAACTGGCTGACGCAGCTGAAAGTATTTCGATTAAAACGACGAGCTAGGACAGAAGGAAAAAGAGAGGACCTGCCACATGAAGTTGTTGAACGTTAGAATTGGACCAGCAATATATAGCGGGGGAAATAACACATAGGCAAGATAGTTTGCATAGGTATAGTGTTCAAGAGAATGAGGAAGAGTACTTCGTTGCTTTTCCGTGAACGTTGACTCTGGCTGTAGTAGATGAGTGAGATATTATGCAGGTCGATAAACAAGCACAGACCTCTGGTGGATGAGGCGATGTGCATGCCCAGTAATAATCCATGTTGAAAGACACCAACCTCAACATCGTGATGTTGAAGCTGATGTGCCAGCGGGGGTAGAGTCCTCTAAATGTGTCCTGATAGCAAGTAAGATCACGTAGCACACGAAACAGCCCGCTTACCAGTGGTGCCAAATTAGGGTGCAGGCTCGCAAAAAGGTACCCTTCATTTCGCTCGTTCGCAAACAGAACGAGAAAGTTGAAGATCCAAGTGACGATTGGACCGGCCCGTGATCTAGAGAAAGATTTCCCAATGTAATAATTGGCAGTCAAGATGATAAATATCTTTAAAGTGCTCGTTCCATGTAGTCCGACGAGGTATAATATAGCAAAAAGAATGATGAAAGGAACGATAAAGGTGTTGCCAGTTGACGTCCCTGATATTGAGCGAGTTGCAAAGCGAGTGTATATTGATTTAAGCCCAACGTATACGAGGACCAGAAAGGATAGCGCAGGTACGTTGTTTCGGAAGGCGCGATATTGAGCATCACTGTTATCCTGGGTGTGCGGTGCATAGTGACTGTTGCTCCATTCTATCCCATTGGATGAATGTACTCACAACTTGACGACCGAACAGCCAGCCGGAACTCAGTTTGTAGTGAAAGAATGCATAGTTGGCATGCATGGCTACGAGTGATTTACAATGAAAATGGACACTGCATGATAGTACGCCTGCGACGCACGTGAACTCAAGTTGGTTGGCACCCATACCATGAGAGGTATGACTGCTGCAGCCACCAGGTAGTAAAAGAGAAACTCTGGAGTTCTCCACAGTGGCGGCGGTCGTGGTGTATCATTCCGTTGAGCTTTGCTCGCATCTGGAATGTCAACTGTCAATGCGGTGAATCCTCGATGGCTCTTCTTGCTTCTGAAATCTCCTTCGAGCTCGAAAGGAGACGTGCGCGGTGCGGTAGAACGGAGGTCTGTTGGCATGTCTAGAACAACAGCCTCTGGCATGTGAGGAGTCTTCTATAATTCCCGGGAAGGTGTGAGTATTGACTTGGACAAGCTAGATCGGCGCGAAGTATGTGTGAACATTATTCCATTTTAGGGTTTGCCTTGTCAGACCTGACAGCTCTTGCACCGCCACTTCCGTTCGGTGGTCGCCCAACTACTTACAGTTATCGAAGGACTTGCATCACTAGTCAGTTTGAAAACGACAGATTTCAGCAGACAACTGATTCGATGCTCGGTCGCGCAGTGGACGATGCTTCTACGGGCTCTGATTCTGATTATTCCAAGTAGGCTTCCCTCATTAACCTGGTTCAATAGAGCACTCACACGATCGTCTAGTTCGGTGAGGCACCCCAATATGCCATCTGAACAATCTAACACCGGCGTGTGGTAGTGGATATCCTGGTTTCTGTCTTCCAAGGGCAACGAATACTTTTGTGAAGTTGAGGAAGATTATATCCTGGACAGGTTCAATTTGACGGGCCTTAACAACGAGGTTGCCAACTATGCGCAAGCCCTCGATCTAATCACGGATAACCTCGGTTTGTCCCAAATGTTTGCAGTTTTCATGCACTTTACCCCATCCGACAGATGATGATATTCAGGATGAGCTTCGGGGCGGACTAGATGTCCAAGCTCGCCTATTGTATGGTCTCATCCACGCGCGGTGGATCGTCACGGCACGCGGTCTCGCAAAAATGGTATGTATTTGATTTTTCTTCTAAGCGAACTCTGTACCTCAACTTTTATACCCTCCAGCTTGAAAAATTCAAGAGAGTAGATTTCGGTCGATGCCCTAGAGTCTTGTGCCAATCCCAACCCCTCCTGCCCGTTGGTCTGAGCGACATTCCTTATGAGAAATCAGTCAAGCTCTATTGTGGTCGTTGTGAAGACGTTTACTCTCCCAAGTCCTCGCGACATGGATCCATTGATGGTGCTTATTTTGGCACCTCATTCCCGCATCTACTCTTCATGGTCTATCCCCATCTTATTCCTCCAAAGGCCGGTCCTGTTGAACCTGCGCAAGCCCCTCGGGTCGGTGAGACTGACGCAAACAAGAGGAGCAGACGCACGAGAGAGGAACCAGAAGTGCCCGAAGTCGTTGGTGAACCCGTTAGCACGGCCAGTGTCGCCTTGAAAGCAGATAGATATCGACCTCGGATTTATGGGTTCCAATTGCACGAGATTGCCAAACTCCAGAGATGGCAGGAGGCAGTGAGGGATAGGCAAGTCAAATTTATTTTGGGGTGAAGGCTTCTTTTCTGATTGCTATGATCAGACAAGTTACCAGGCTTGAAGCGCTGGAAGATCTCTCCTGATTTATTTCGTCCCTATTTCGTGTGTATTCTCGCTGTGCTGTAGTCGACCCCCGCGTCAATGCCTTGCCTCTGATCAATCGCTGTCACTAGAGCACCACTGCTTATTGAACTAGGGGATCTCCCAACGCTCAGTGCCAACAACAGAATAATACTTATAGTGACAGCTGACTCGAATGCCCCGGCGCAATGTATTTTGGGATCAGTGCCCAATATATATAGTCGGCCAGATTCATCCGTGTGAAGCTGCATTGCCATCATGATGGTTCAAGTCTTTAAAAGCATCTTGTTCAAGTGCTTCACAGCTTGTCCTTTCCGACGACACTCAGTGTTTACAGTCGGTACGGTCACCAGTACTAAGATTCTTTTGGAAGACACCACGGTCATCCAGGCAAATCATTTTCCCATCAAATCAGTCAAACTGTTTTGGTCAGGTAACGCTGAAATCACTCGCACATTCCCATTATCCTTCCTCCGCTCCCAGGTAGGACGTCTTGCTACCTGTTTTTTCCTGTCTGATGCGGAGTGTTGTAGGATGATCCACAGGTTGTTGAAATCGTAAATCTACCCGTCGGTCTTCAGTCTGCTGATGTCTCAGTCACATCCACGTCGGGAAACGTGTCGATTTTGGACCACTACCACACTTCCACTGCCACCCCAAGCTCGTCCGGCTTGTTCCGTTCCCAGAATTTTACGCGTTCCAGCCAGACACTGCATGAGCTGGAAACGGAGAGGCTGCGACTTGAAGATGAAAAGCGTATCAGGCAGCAAAGTTTCACGTTCCTCACAACGTACATGGACTCACTTGCCCAATGCAAGTCTAAGAGCGAGCCAGAGGCAGCTCAGATGGTCGCTTTCTTTGACGACTTTGTCGAGATCGGGATCACCCGCTCTGCGGTGATCGTGGAATTAGATGGCAAGCTAGCTGACGTCAATAACAAAATCAGGGAGGAAATGGAACGTCTTTGAAGGCTGAATAGCGATTTACCAGTCAAGGTCGTGACGGTGCTCTCTTGCAACAACCAAGTGCCTGTGGAAGCTGCTGAGCTCATTGTGAGTTACGGTAAGCAGAAGCTTGATCTTTTGAAGGTAGCGCCTGAGATGATGGGCTACCTCTAGCTGTGAAGCAAGTTTCGTGGAAACCAGCATACGACCTTCACATTGGAATGACAGGAAATACGCCGTCGGCGACGGTTACACTAGACTTTCGGTGTTCGGT
>JBBPNM010000190.1:0-13258 GCA_038090895.1 Boletus bicoloroides
GCGGCTCTGCCGTATTCAAGAAATGAGATTTCAGTCAGTTCATCAGGAACATTCTCATTCGCGTAAACGAAGACCGGAAAACCGGGGTTTCTTTCCATATGAAAGTTGACCAAATCCGGGAACAAGAGCGACTGATCAAGAGGAGGGAACTCGAGAGCAGTAGAGGCCATGGTTGGTGAAAGACGCAGTGGGTTACTTGAGATGATGGATGGATGGCATCCTCATTGCAATAGGGTTTATAACTAAGTGAGCCGAGTTACTAGAGGGGAAATCATCCGCGAAAAAAAACATTTCATACCGTGAAGTCATTCATGCGATGTCAAATTGATGGTCATTGGCAGGCAAACTTATCCTCCACTTGTGACACAACGCGGTCAGGCTCAGCAGTACATGAGATTCAGATTCAGCTCACCAACAGTGCATCGCAGAGTCAGTCGTTCTGATCTTACGAAAATACTAACCGGTTCGGATACCCGCCCGACAGAAACGGAAACGTAACACGTCCTGGCTCTGCTCTCGCACTCTTGAACACCGATATTTCCTCTCGTCGTCGCCTTGAAGTTGGAATGATATATCACGTTCAACCATCATCATTTCGTTATACATGCCAATGTAATAAAATACATACCTCAGGCTTACTAGTACTGCTGGCATCATCATCCGGGTCTGAAAGTCTGAATTGAACATGCTCAAGGCTTTCACTGACTACTTAGGTTTCTGTGGCAGGCCCGCAGTGACTGCGCAGTCTGCACCCTGGCATAGGCACCGCACCTGATCTCAGCCCGAGTCAGCCGTCGCGTCGGCAGAAACGAAGTGACAAAAAGTGACAAGCGCTGTTGTAGTTGAACAGTCGACAGGTGTCTGTTTCAGTTGTCATCGATTCATGATCCCTCGCCTGCCGGCCGAGAACGGGGTGACGTCCGAAAGGCTTGCATGGTGGCAATGCCCATAGCCACGAATGCCAGGGGGTGCTACGTAAACGCGGTCCTACGATAGACTGAACAACAATCTCCATAAAGAGTTTCCGAGCCGCAACTTGAAGATGGTCCGGCAAGCACGTTCCGTCCGACTGATCGACTACCAAGTACTACTACACACGCATCGGCTACTCGGATTTGGAAAACCTGAAGACACATTGATTGATCACTGAACAATGCAGCGTGAAGGTTCGGCATTCTTAGCTTTCTCCCTCTCCGCATCGTACTCTTTAGCACGTGCGACCGCTGCAGCGCGGGCATCTTCCCGCCGTCTCTCTGCCATCAACCTCTCTCGTCTCTCTGCCGCAGCAAGCTGTTGCTCTCGTCGTTGCTTCTCTGCCTCTCGCGCTTCTGCCCATTGTTGGAGTTCCCTCCTTCTAAGAGCAGCCTGACGGACCCCCTCGTTCTCCTCTCGCTGCCTCCTGTCTTCTTCCTGTCTCCTGCGCGCTTCTTTCTCTTGCCTTCTTTGCTCCTCCAGCACACGTGCATCACGTTCTTCATGGAGCCTCCGTTGTTCAGCAGCCCTTTCCGCTTCCACCT
This sequence comes from Boletus bicoloroides, assembly GCA_038090895.1. NCBI lineage: Eukaryota > Fungi > Basidiomycota > Agaricomycetes > Boletales > Boletaceae > Boletus > Boletus bicoloroides. The sequence continues at coordinate 1,518 of JBBPNM010000190.1, forward strand.
TGGCTTCCATCTCAGCCATGCGACAACGGTGCTCGGCCTCAGCTTCCTCGCGCTTCTTCTGCGCCTCACGCGCCCGTCGAGCGATCTCCGCGAGACGCTCAGCCTCCTTGGTACAAGCCGAACAAACAGAAGGCCGGCCAAGACGGCACTCCCAAGTGATTTGATGATGACCCGCTTGACATATTGCGCTCATCTTGTACTTGCACTGTGACGTATCATGTGGATTATGCAACCCCGACGATCGACGAGGATGGCACTTCATCGGGCACGTGTGTCCGCAGGCGAGCGTGAATCCGCTTTTTACAAAGGTAAATGCCATGGTCGCGTGAGTTCAGGTTATGGGGACGGTGTATGCAACTCACCACTCTTCTTTACATCCACCGTCCGGACACTGATCATCGAAATCGCTCGCACGCTTGAGCAGAACGACATGTCCGGGATGCCTTTCGCACTTGACAGGGAAACCCTGAAATATGTATTGGCTCTTCTCGAGGAGATTAAAGAGACGTGTCCAGAGTGGTCCCCCTTTTCTGGAATGTAAAAACGTCTGGGAGTTGCCGATCAAGATAAGGCCATTTCGAGCGCGTGAGAGGAGGACATTGAGACGCTCTGGAGAGTCCATGAAGCCAATCGCGTTGGATTTGTTCGACCTCGTTAGACTCGCAATCACAATATCGCTTTCCTCTCCCTGATAATTGTCTAAAACGCGTCGTCAAACAACGTCGCGTTCGTAATCATGTTACTCACCTATCGTAGCTAAATGAATTCGGCCTTTCTTGGCTTTGAGATCAGGTGGCGCAAAGGGGGACAGGCCGGCACGCGCGAGATCTATAGAATCCAGATCATTGAGGATCGGATCATTATCACGCTTCAACTGGTCACGAAGCTGATGAAGTTGGCCAAGATACGGGGTGAGAATGACGATGTCCTCGCTTTTGTACCCCTGTTGGGCAAGGTAGCGTACTATCTTGAGCACCATTTGTACTTCGTATGTGTTTTGCTTCGATGATTTAGTGCCACCATCGGTACGGTCAGCAATGAGCGAGTCGTCGTCTTCGGGATGGGAATGGTCCACAAAGATGACGTTCGATTGTACTCCGCGGATGTCGGGCCTTTCATGGGTCGAAGGAGTATCGACAAGTTCAGGGTAAGTCAGGTCTCGGACAAAGGCAGAGATTTCAGGGCGCATCCGGTGTTGAGTTGAGAGAGTTTCATGGGGGTAGCCCTTGAGAACAAGACGTTCGAAAAGCGAACGGTTCAGGTCAAACCCTTCGCCCCTTTCAACAGTCAATTGATAGTTGTTGACTTTGGGGCGCAATTGCCTACGAGGCATCGTTAGTAACAAAGGGTGGCGGCCTCGGAGACGTACTCGTGGTCACCAATAAGAATCATCTGATTGACGTTGTGCGACAACGCGGTCAAGATGTGACTTTCGAGGATTTCGCCAGCTTCTTCTACTAGGAGAACCTCAGGACCAACCTGCTCAAGCGCTTCAGAGTAGATAGCTGCTCCTGTGGTCGTACATGCAATGATCCTCTTCTGCCGCAAAATTGCCACAGTTGGCCTCGCGAACTCCACTTTGACTGCGTCTTGAAGTGCATTGTATTCATCGCCAGCATGGCATATCGGCTCCACAGCCCCGGTGACAAGCTCCTCCCGCCACTTATCCAGCAGCCGCTGGCGGGAAGAGCGGTCCATACCCCAGACCCGAGCTGACGCTTGGATATGAGGTTCACCGCTCAACACTCCAGCATTTAGACCCCGCTTCCACCGCGAAAAGAGGTAATCGCTATCAATGGCGTGGCCGCCTGGCCCAACACGTATCATGCCGTCTTCAGTCTCGGGTGGCACATAGAATGCATCGAAGAACTCGTCGTGTTCACGTTCGAGATATGTCATCAGATCTCCACCTAACACGCTTTCGAAATATGTTTCGAGTATATCTTCGTAACCTGATGCACGGGATTTGATCTCGTTGATCTCGTCCCAATCGTAGAAAACTCGCTCGCGTGGTTGTCTATGGAGAGAGAGATGATCCGTTGACTGGTTTGAACGACCGCCGAGGCGAACTATGGATTCGGCAGGGACGTCGTACTTGAGAAGGTCTCCGAGGAACTGATCCAGCGCATGGTTGGTGTAGCAAACGACGAGGATAGTTTGAGGGGTTTCATCATGTATTGCCTTTGCCAGAATGGCACCTATAAACGACTTGCCGGTCCCTGCAGTGACTGTCAGGTATTTTCGAGGGAGTATGGTGGTGGCGTTTACCTGGTGGCCCTTGGATCAATGATACACGCTGCTGAAGCCCTGCGACCAGAGACCTCGCCTGAGCCTTGTCGAGATGGATGGATTTGGGGATGTCTAATAAGTCGCCTATGTCGACGGAAGGGTTTGAAGCGATCACATTGGCAATATGTGATAGGGCTATTCTGTTTCGTGAGAATTCGATTGGCGACCCTGGATTCCAAAGTACAATGTCTTGAGAGAGCGCAAAAGAATATTTCTTCAGCGCGGCGAGCACGGGTTCGAAGGCAAAGACAGCAGTGGCGATTTGAACGAGTTGTACCGTCCGGCTCGTGTGAAGAGAGATGAGGGTCTTTCTAATATTGACATTGCTATCCAACTGGAGGACTATCACCGGAGGATTGCGAGCTAGAAGTTCCTCCACGCGGTTCACTGTTCCGAAGCTGATGATATCTCGACCAGATACGAGGCAAACAAGAGACTGATGCCTTAGAATCTTGGAACCACGGGGATCCCGTGTAAGGTGATTTACCCGAGCGTCCTCATCTTTCATGCCCCTCAGTTGCCAGAAATCACTGTCACATAACAACTTGATGCCCCAGCGAGTCTTCCGACCATTGGTGCCAGTGTAGATACCGACCATAGATACGTTGGCACGGAAGCCACGATATTTTTCATTCTCCTGTAAAGCAGCCTGTATCTCCTCGCGTATGTCGAAGATCATGTCCTCGCGGAGCATGCGAAAAGTGTTATCCAAGTAATCCCTGACTGGAGTTTCTGATGTGTCGAGTTCATCGTGGAATGCCGTGCGGAGGAAAGGAGGCTTTCGACACAATATCTCGTCGGCGGTGGGGAGGATGGCGATATCACGGTAGTCAGCAAAGTCGTTATCGTGGCGTCCGCCAGCCCCATTGTGAACATCATACACCGTCAGAGAGCTGGTGCTAGAGAGAATATGTTTCATGAGATGTCCCATCTCTCTGATTTCTTGTTTGGGTGACGTGATGAGGCTATTTTGAATGGATGGTCGACTTGCAATGTCTCGATAGGAGCTAGTATCCCGGTCTTGTAAAGTCAAGAGTCGAGAGAGCACTTTAGCGAAGACCAATTGGGCAACTTCGCTCAACGCGCCCTGTTGGAATGTGCGAACAAAGGCACTCCAAAAGATAGGTGGCTCCACCACATGGAACAACAGATTGTCCAGGGCGTCGCCACCTACATCGGAGGCATTCAGGAGATACTGCAGAGCTGTGGAACCCATTCCGTTCATGAAATCGACCGACAGGTCGAAACGCATGGCAGACTGGACTGAAGACAAACCGTGAGCACTCGCAGTGATTGCATCCAAGCATACCACTGGGTCATCCTGAGCGCAGAGCCCTTCTAGGAAAAGAGTGGCCCCACGAGGATCGAGTTTCACAGACCCAGACAGGACATCGAGGAAACGTTTTTTTAGCCTAGAAACACGATAGGAAGGATCCATGCAAGGTTTGGTTGAGCGAGTAGAGGTTCAAAACGCGCGAGGCCACGCACGGCAAATTCGAGCACCACGAGGTGATCCACACAGCACCAAACTAGAGACAAGGCACGTTCAATAGAAGTTCAACGAGCTGTGAAGCACGTGTCAATGAGTGGGCGCATGAGAATACTTGGCCGTACAGCATTTATGTACAGGAGGAACTTACCACCGAAACTAGCAATCGACTGCGATCATGTTCGCAGTGGATTTTGCGGTCTTACGCCGACCAGCGATCGAATTCATCGGGTAGCCAATGATACGGACCACTACCCAATCCACAGATCCGAGTCGGCGGACTGATTGACCACTTTGAAATGTTAGTAGCTGTGATGGTTGAATGGGTCGAAGTTGAAGACTTCAATGAATAGAGTAGCAGAAGGGTGAAATGTGGCTGTCCACTCGCAATTAAATTATTACGCTACCGGGTGACTTCCAATTATAAATGTGACAGAATCCCGGGCCCTACGTGCCAAAGAAAGCCGTCTGTGAACCCAAATCGTACCTACGACTGAGCCCCCCCTTCTCCCCGGGCCCTGCGCCCCATCTGTGTCAACGTCACGCCTTGACAGTGTCGAATTGGACCATTTACGGGGTTATCATTTATATTCTTAGAGCCACTGCACGTTTTCCAAGTGCATTGATCCGAATCCCCTTGTCAATCTGTGGATTGGCTAGTGGTCCCTACCTTCGGCTACCATCGGAATCTGACGAGTCCGATTGCTGAACCAATGTAGATGTGCGCCATGACGCGAAAATACTTAACCATCAGCAAAGTCCAAATAAAATGTACACGTACAATCTTTACCAAGTCCTCGGAGCACGCGCCTTCTGCCCGATTCTCGAAAGGGGCGATAAGAATATCGCCATCCTTTAACCTCTTTTACTTGATGATTTCCTCGCGCGCCAAGGGGAGGCTTGATACAAGCCTCGATACCAAGAATACACTGGGTACTGAACGTTGAATGGAAGACATGAACACAAAGCAAAGGCATTTCCGCCAATTCACTGCAGTCAGAGCGTGCTGCAGACAGTGCGGACGGTATCACCCCCGTTCACACTGATCGTTCCCCGGAACCACTGCCAGTAGTGTGTTTGCACCACAGTGCTCGACGTCATGAACGTCGCCCTGCTTGTATCGTGTGAACATAAGGTAAACGATTCAGATGCACAAACAAAGGGGTGAGAGATTGCGGACTCGCCATGTCGACGAGGCACACATCGGGGGGGTAGCTTGGATATATCAGGTACGCGTGAGAGAGATGATTGAACAGATAAAGCAATTCCCGAAGATCTTGTAAACCCGAATCTACACATAGGACATGTGAATCTTGTTGGCACTGAAACTCTGTGAATACCCGAGGGATTCGGTGTAGTGAAACCTACGAACCTAGCTGACAGAAGGATCCCAAATAATTCAAGGGAATAGAAAGTGTTTGGTTGCAAATGTGCGAAACCCTCAGAGGTTTGAATGTACATACCAGTAACGCTGATGTGACAAGCGAGACCCGCCGAACATCGTAGCAACAACGGCCCTGCAAAGATGTGGACTGTTGGGCTACGACACCGGGCGAGCATCGAGGTGGATGAACAAGAAAGAGGGGCTAATTCGTGACGGATATAAACTGAATGTGCGTGGCTTGTTTGTGTATCCCGGAAGGCGGCGTAACCGCGGGCCGCACGGGCCGACATTGATTAAATTACGGCTCGGACCTACAATAAACCAATAAACCAATAAACCAGGTTCCCTCGTCAATTAATATATTGCGGGCGGCCTACAAGTTTTGGTGGGAGGGGGACCTGCCAGTGGGGCGGCCGTTCTCCTGTCTCTCCCAGGTCGCGCAAAGTACTTTTTTTATTATGTAATATAAATATGCCCCTCTTATAGCTATACCGGACCAATTTGGGTCATCAACCGATCCTCATCCTGGTCATCCACAATGGCCTCCACAGCCGCCCCCGCACAACCCGTCGTCAATGTCGCGCCTGTCCCCGCAGCTAAGAAGAAACAGCCATACCCCTTCTATCTTGGCGGTCTTGCAGCCACCATTGCTGCATCTATTACCCACCCCCTCGATCTCACCAAAGTCCGTTTACAAGCTTCAGGCGACAAACGCATGATCGAGTCCTTGAAGAAGACCGTCAGAACGGCTGGTGCCAGAGGTCTCTTCGATGGCATTACAGGTACTTGGTTGCGACAGATGAGCTACAGTCTCTGTCGCTTCTGGGCATACGACGAGAGCAAGAAGATCCTGGGTGCAAACCCACAGTCACCCCCTTGGGTCTTGGCTACTGCTGGTGTCATGGGTACGCTATACTTCACACAACTTGCCTTTTAGCCATCTCTCTGATCCAACCTGTTAGCTGGCTCCATTGCTGGTGTGGTCGGCAATCCCGGTGGTGTGTATCCTCGTAACCCTCTTTCGCGTGTCCTCTTTCTCACCCTTGCCCTCCAACAGAGGTCGTTATGGTGTGTATTGTCCACCCCCCTCATATCACATGCCCTCTCACGCGCTCCGTTCCGTTCCTCCCCCATATCACGTGACCGTTTTCGCATCCTTCGTTCTCATCTTTCACATCTCCTCGTGCTCTCACGCTTCATCCCTTTCACGCCCACTAGGTTCGCCTCCAAGGTGATTTTGCCAAGCCTCCGGAGAAACGTTTCAACTACAAGCATTGCTTCGATGCCCTCTTCCGTGTAAGTGGCTTGTCTCGCTTTTCTATTCTTGTTTCTTGCCTTGCATCCCTGTTGCATTTCGTTTCTTCCTCGTGTTGTGCGCGTGTGCGGTCATCGCATGGTCGCGTGACCATACCGTTACGTGACTTTGTAGAGAGTATACGGCCGTGTTGTTCCGAACGATGTCAGACGATCGGAATCCTGACGAAAGGGTGCCGCAAATACCCCTTGAGTGGGTCCATTTCGTGCTAGGGACTCCGTCATTCCGTCATTTACGTCGATGATGATCCTCGATCGCGTGGCCCTTCCACATTCGCGTTCTCCATCCGAACATCATCGTGCAGAAAGACCTCCCCGTGCTGGCTTGGAAGCATCGACTATAGGTCGGATTCCGTGGAAGGCGAGCATGATATCGATGCTAACGAGCATGAAAGAACATACGCCCACGGAGCGAGTATCAAGGATGGTGGAAGACAAGGAGCAACAAAATATGGAGGAAAAGAAACGTTGCTTTTATATTCGACATGACCGTCGCTTATACAGCCTTTTCCCTGCTCGACGCATTAAAGCTCTCACTCTGGATGCGTTACTTCCGCATTGCGCCGCATAACCGTGGGAAGACGTCCGTTCTATCACCTCACCCTCCAATCGCTTTCTCCTGCCATGATGTAATGGCCTTGGTGATTACCTCTGCCACTTTGGCGTCTTTCCCCCTCTCCAGGACTGGGTCGGTTGGATCGTTGGCAGTCACTTGAGAGGTCACCGTCTGTGGTCTTGTGCTGCGCCGCCGTGGTTGTAGCGCTGACACCCGGAAATCGGCGTGGTCTTCATGTTCACAAGAATGGTTGACGATGTGAACCAACTTATAAAAGCGACATAACCTTGACGGGAACCAGAGAGATACAGGCGACAAATCAGGACATCTTTCTCATCAAGACACTATAATCGGACAACCCGGCTGTCGGCTCTGGACCGACGCGGTAATTGGGTACTCTTTGAGTACAGCGTTACTGCACGTCTCGTCCGCTCTTTTTCTTCTCATTTTTCATCCTTCACACTTTATTCTTCCCCTTTTGCATGAAGAGATCGTTCGGGACGCTGACATTTTCCTCCGTTTCCCTCTGTTGGTCGTGTGCGATGGTTTCGATACGCGGTGCGGCTCATATAGATGGTTCGAGAGGAAGGTCCTTCATCGCTCGCCCGTGGTGTCGGCCCGAACGTCTTCCGAAGTATATTGATGAACTCGAGTCAACTTGCTTCGTGAGCACCCGCTTTCAAACGTGATCCTTTTCTAATCTTGTACACAGATACGACTTCTTCAAATCTGAACTTTTGAAGACACCCTACTTCGAGGATAACATCTACTGCCATTTCACTGCCAGTTTCGCCGCCGTATGTTCTCTGATCAGTTTCTTGTTGTCTCGGAAGGGGATACTGATGATGTGGATCTGGCAGGGCACGGTAGCCACCACCGTCTGTTCACCAGCTGATGTCCTCAAGAGCCGTATCATGAACGCGAGCGGACCTGGATCCAGTGTACGTCTCCTTGTGTCTACGTACCCTGATCATATTCTCACCGGCATACTTCATGCAGTCGACGATTGGCGTAATCCGAGCGTCGCTCGCGAACGAGGGGCCGATGTTCATGTTCAAAGGGTGGCTACCCGCATGGACACGTCTCCAGCCGACAACCATTCTCATCTTCCTGACACTCGAACAGTTGAAGCGTTTGGTTGACTGGCAACGGGGCACGTAGTGAGGACGCACCAACCTGCCCTCGCTGCATTGTATCTGTAGAAAAAATCTCGCTTTCATCCTCACCCATTTTGTCGCTCTTGCTGTTGTTTGTATTCCTACTTGGGTGCTGTAGGTCTTTCTATCGGTGTTTCTCTCTCCGTTGACCCCTGTTCTGTTCCGTGGTTATGATCCCCCTTACGAACCTCTTATTTTGTGTACCCGCCGATTGCTCCATCGTTGGTGGTTTCCTTCCTTTTGTGCGATACCACGCTTGCATACAGATTCGTACGTACAGGATGGATGTATGGGATATGTGACAGACGAACAGGATGGAAACGGTTGCATGTACTAGTAATAGTATCATCTTGATTGTAATTTGTCTCCTGCCTTTGCCTCGCCTGATCTCGCTGATCTCTGGGAAATGTCTTGCGGGTGTCCTAGACTGCATCCGCGCGGTGCATTCACTATGGTATCCCTCCGTTCGGGCCTGTCTCGTGCTCGCAAATTCAGATAGGTAGAATAGGAAAACAAAGCCGTTTCTCGCCATCCTTGCAACATGGTACCGAGGTATAATTCCCTCGTATTTCAGATCACCACCTCGTATCCGAATGCAATGTATACATACATGCATAACCGAAGTTCGGATGCATTCACGAACCTAGTGCTGCCGAAAGTCAAAGTGGGGCCGGTGAGGTGTACCTCGGTCCTCGGTGTAGCGAACACGCGCAGCGTTGCGCCCTGAACAGGTACCGCTTTCGGTCGGATCACCTGTCGACCAAGTAACACGACAAGCGATGTTGACGTCGGACTCATCACCTATCACGAGCACCTGAAGTTTCAGGAAACCCCTCACCCTAGCTACAGTCTACACATCAGCCTCTGTGCTCTTGTCTTATCCCCAGTCTTTTTCAGTAGAGAGATTTACAACTGTCGTTTGTGTGATAAGCTCTTCGTTTTCGTGGAACGCTACTCTGTCGACGGACGAAACGTTAACGCGTTACACTTGGATCTGCCTCACCGCACCTCGAAATAACAAGATTCCATCATGATCAAACACCTCTAGTGACAAACGCCACCATCTCCACATCCGAGATGAATCCGAGACGCTGGCGCTATCATTTGATGGGCCAGAAGCGTCAGCGCTAGCAGTGTCATAGAAATGACACTAGCCATAATTCTCGGATAATGTTGTGACTTTCCGCGACGAGGTAGTGCATATTGATGGATAATGCATGGTCATACGTTGCCAGGGCGAACAGAGGTTGTACTTGCAAAATAGACAAAATACGGTCCATTTTCTACTTGAGGTCTGTTAGGCATTAAAAGTGCTTGACATCCCAAGTTGGCACGAAAGCGATGAAGATGTGTGATGATCTCCTCCGTGTCCTTTGACTCCCTGTTCGAGCTAAATGCACAGTCGGCGTGATACCGATGGTGCGATCCGTGAGCTCAGATTTTCATTATCTGACTCAACCTCAATCACCTCGGCACCTGACATAATTATTGATGAAATGATGAAGATGACAGACAGCATACCTCATGCGCAGCAATGACTGATAATGGAGGATCACAATTACATCCAGGGATTCAGATCATGATGCTATGAGGATGTGAATGCGAGTGTATAGAGGCAGTCTCACATACATATCATAAAATACTTGTGCGTGATTGCCACAACTATGTAAAGGCTGAACGCGTCCGTTCAGTTCCCTTGAGATTGTCACATACACCGAAACCCAACTTTTCCCTCAATCACATGGATATCTCAATTGTGATGCGCATGATTGCCGCAGGTTGAATTACGAGGTGGATATTGCCAACGAACACGAGAGAAGCGGGGGAACACATTCAAACGGATGCTCGCTCGACCCGAACCGGCTAGTACATATCCGAGGCGTTAGTGAGGTTTAAGCGCAACTTGAAGTGTCAATCATCACAGTCACTCGCACGAACGGCATTCGCCGGGAAGCTTGATCACTGACACACCTGTCAACATGGTCCACTGAACTGATCTCAAAAAGTTCCCAAATAGTGGCCTGATTGCGGCGCAAAGGGTAGAAATCCACGGTAATCCCGGGTATCCCTAACCGGAGTTTTCCAAGGAATTTGTTTGAGTCTTGCTACTACTGCGCCTGAAGAACCTCGAACTTCCAAGTGGCCTGCCACTGGTGGCGCTTCAATGGGGTCCAAGTTCTTGCATCTCCGATACATTATTGCTAGTAGCAAGTTCTTCTAGTGACCAATGTTACTTTTACTGTGAGTTAGCACTGGCAAGTCATGGGATTATCGATTCTGATGGGCGCATCAACGGTTAAACTAACTTTCGTGATTCTCCAGCTTAATCTCCGGAAGAAAGCAGATACCGGGGTAACCCGGTAGGCCTGTCCTCCTGATTGTGCGGGTGGCTCGTGAACCCCACTGACATAGCACGAATGACTTCATGGTATGAAATTATGTTCTTCGTGGACGATTTCCCTTCTAGTCACTTGGCTCATTTAGTTATAAATCCCCCTTGCTCTGAACATGTCATTCCATCACCCAAAGTAACCCACTGCGTCTTTCACCACCCATGGCCTCCACTGCTCTAAACTTCCCTCCTCTCGATCACTCGCTCTTGTTCCCTGACTTGGTCAACTTTCATATGGAAAAAAACCCCATCTTTCCAATTTTTGTATACGCGAATGAAAACATTCCCGACAAACTGACTGAAATCTCATTCCTCGAATTTGGTCGAGCCGCTCACCGAGTCGCGCATGCTCTTCGCCCCTCCCGCAAAGGTTCAGACGGAGAGGTTGTCATAGTCATTGCGAATACAGACACAATCTTGCACCATGCCGTTGTCACGGGCTTATCAATCGCTGGATGGGTTGTACGTTGATATCTATCTTTTTTTGGTCCCGTTCTCACCCAGCCTAGCCATTCCCGGCATCGCCTAGGAATTCTGCTGCGGCTGTTGTTCATTTGATGAAGAAGACTAACTGCTCACGTATCGTAACCCTTGATCACGCTCATAAGGGACTTATCGATGGCATCCGTCGCGAATACGAAGGCGCGCAGCTGACCGTTTTCGAACTCCCCACATTGCGTTATGTTTTTCCGAAGCTTGGACAGGAGGTCCCGGCTGATCCATTTCATCCGTACCCTTCCACCTTGAAACGTCCAGACTTGGATTCTCCCGCTATCTATATCCACTCCTCGGGTAGCACCGGATTCCCTAAAGCAATTGCCCTCAGCTACAGAATTCAAATCCAATGGTTTACGCGCCGTATGTCGACATGCACTATTTGACGATACTGTTGCTCATTGTCTGTAGCCGGTACGCGTGGATATCTTGAATATCCATCTCCGCGTCGGATTGGTTCCATGGCGCTGCCCGCGTTTCATACCTACGGTATCTTCACCGGGCTTTATGTACCGATTGCGTACCTTGTTACTGCTGTTGTCTATGCCCCGCGTACGGTGCACGATCCACTCGCCCAACCAGTGATACCGACAAGCGATAACATTATCGACTGCCCCATGTACATATGCCTCGGAATACCGTTGAAGGTCATTGATTTTTCTACC
>JBBPNM010000191.1:0-13254 GCA_038090895.1 Boletus bicoloroides
CCATAAAACTTGGCATCTCGGACGGGTTAGACTATCATCGCGTCCTCGCCGCTATCTCAGGTCGTTCCTTTTCTTCCGATACCCAATCTATTCTGCTGTATCAACTATCTGAACCTTTACTGTATCAATTATCTCACCCTCTGCTATCATGAACCACGGCACAGTCGCTATCGCCATCGTTCAACACCAGGTGATGATCATCCAAGGTGAGATAAAGACTCGTCCACAGGATACATCATTTCCTGATCAACCTCTTCAAGCTGCACGGTCCCACGATCGCCGTGATCACTGGTTGGACGTGTACACCTACACTCCGTTCGGCGAACACCTCTTTCTGGCGTCGCCAGTCCCGCAAGCACGCATCGCATCGTCTGACTTGCTCGTCATCTTCCCTTTTCGTACCCCTACCTCGGACATGATCGAACTTCCTGCACAAGCCTATAAGGAGTACCTCGAGCTAAGTGCAAGACACCAACTCAAACACGAGAATATGTGGCGTCGTTGGAAAGCCGGGTTGCACTAGGGGTCGAAACTCCACTTTTGAACGGGTGATGCGTGTAGAGGAAAATCTCCCTTCGAGCATCACCCCAAGGACGTGTTGCGACTGTCTTCATGCTTTATGCTCCATGTTATATGCCATGGTTATGGACACCCACTGTAGCGTTAGGTTTACCCTCCTACCTGTATTTTTACTTGCGTTCTGTATCGAATAGTTTCCCTTTGCTTGTATCTGACTTACGAACCCCACCTCATCAGACCAATTTGAATGTGTCGATGCCTGTCGCAGAGAATTACGAGGATATAGTACAGGCCAGCAAGATTGAACCACAGATAAGATGGAAACACTGGATAATAAAATAAGTTACTCCTCATGCAGCTGGTGTAGCATTCGGGTCTCTGAAGACCTAAAACAATAAAAGTCAGCCCCGCAAATTGGAGAGCGTGTAGTATAAACTGAGTAAACACACCTTCAAGCTCCATATATCTGCAACCCTATCTACACCCTGCGATTCTGACGACACGTCACCGGCATCGTCGTCAGGGACACTGCTCGATGACCCTTGCAGCTTCAATCCTTGTTCGTTTGCTAAGTGTAGCAAACAAATGAAGCAGAAGCTTGTACTAATATCCTCCATCTTGTCTTTCGGATACGACCTTTGCAGGCCTGATATCACTTGACTGAACTGCCGTCCCTCTGAGGGATCGGTCACGGATTGATCATCGAAGTCCTGCAAAGGCTCAGCCAAGATCAGGTCAAGTATCATGGGAGAAAGTCGTCACCATCTCTTCGTCTTCTTGCTCTTCCTTCTGACCCACTTTGATATCTAACCCTTTCCAAATATTTTCCTTCAGTTTCCGGACATCCACACGCTTTGCGCGCTTAGCATAGCTGACGGACTCGGGTCGGACACGACGAGTCATGCCTTGTGTTGCTGCTAAGAGGTCCTGTTCTCCAGCGTCTTCCGGCACACCATCGCCCTCATACAGGTCGTCAAATGCCGGACCGTCATCATCGTCATTGAAAAACTGGGTATTAAACGGCACTGGTACATCGCCGCCTGAGATGCGAATCAGAATTATAGTCGAGGTAATATTGCAAACGCTTACTCTCGTCGCCTTCCTCTTGAGCCAGGCGGCCCGCCGCTTGATCGGCAGCAGCCTGTGCCCAGAAATTTTCATCCACTTCACCGTCTCCGGCCTCGTCAAAACGAACTCTTTGTCCTCGCATTTTCAGCTTCGAAAATACAAGTGAAAGTGAGTATTGATTGAAATCGAGGAGCTGGTATACCTACAGAGAACTTAGGCTTCAGGAACAGCGTCACGAGTTGTCTGCTGGAGAAGTGCATATCATCTGGAAGCGTGTGTGTATCGCGCTTCTCTTCCTTGGCTTTCCTGCCTCGCCCGCCCTTCTTGGCGGTCGATTTAACCGTTCCGTAGTTTGGCAAGGTGATACCAGCCCCGCGAGTTACAGGAGCAAAGAGCTCGTTCGACAACGTTTTAACATCCTTCTCGGATGGTGTCAGGAAATCAATCCTAAAGGCCTCTTTCTTCTCCCGCCGTGGCTTAGAAGCCGCCACCTCGGATGCATCCGCTGGGGACAAGTGTGTTAGCGATGTGAAATGACGTTCATCACAGCTTACGTTTTCGTATGACTTTGCGCAACTTCCAGTGCTCGGGGCCAGCCCAGTTCTTCATGATATTCTGGTCAAAGTACCCCATAATGCCACTCTCGCCGTCAGCATCCGTCATGGCCATGACAAGATCCCGCTCGGTTGGTATTCGACGCGGATCAAACGGAACGAAAGCACCGGGGCGTAAATTCTGACCTTGCTGAGCATCAGCAGCAGGAGAGTCATCGTGTCCACTTCCATAGTCATCGCCACCAAATGCACCACCGCCTGCATAGTCGTCATCTACGGCTTGGTCTTCTTGAAAAAAGTCTTCAGTTTGAGGAAAACCGCCGCCATCAACGTCCATGGTGTTGTTGTCGCCAAATGCATCGAAGCCTGCTCCGTTCCCGTCGTCGTCTTCCTCTTCAGCGCGGGTATTGTCTTGATAGAGAGTGGTGTCGTCGAACGTTATGTTGTCACGGGTAAACGAGAATTCTGCCAAGGAGTGTGCGATGGCTGTGTTTTCCAGAATCTCCAGATCAGGGAAAAAATGACCTATTGCTTGTATTTTAGCGGAATGCTCGTAAAAGGTTCATATTAGTCACTAACTTCTTAGATAGCTCAAATCGACGTCTTCTTCAGGCTCGAGTATTGGCTCCTCTTCGTCTACCACTTTGGCCATGGAGTCACTCGCATCAAAAACAATGCGCAGACCACCATCAGCTCCAACACCTATTCCAAGGTGGTTCATAAGAAGCCCCTGCGCGCCACCCTCGTCAAAGTCAGCACAAGTCTTTCTGAACAGGGGGTCAACACGAAATTCAAGGTCCAGTTTTTTGCTCCGAAGTTGACCGGCATCCTTGGCAAGAGTTGAATCGGGTCGATGGATTTTCTTCTTTTTCCTTGGTTGGGAAGCATCTTGGCCATCAGGATTGTCGGAGGCAGGTTCATCCTCTTCTTCGCCTGCTGCAATATTCTCGTTAGCAAGGTTACTGAGCAGCTTGCCGGTCTCGGTGCCGACGCTATCAACCCGACTCGTCCAAATTTTGACACAGCCGTCAAGCGTACATGAAGCACGTTGGAAATTGATCGAATTGTCTGTGTTATTTCGGAGGAGGGACATGTCGTGGAAGTAATCGATGAGGGCAAAATTCCATGAGTTCGCTGCGTTTATTTTCTAGGGAAAGTGAGCAAGGTAGCATAGTTGACGATGTGTCACACACGTTATCTGTAGCCATCTTCATCCACTCTTCGAAATTCGAGTTCATGACATCTAGAGGGACATTTATAACTGGGGGAGGGAGTGCAGAATTGAGCTGCTGTTGTTGTTTCTGCTTCGCTGGCGCAGCTCGCGAGCTCTCTCCAGTGTCCATCCTGTCGCCGGAGGAAGGACCTGCTTCGGCGTTCTCGATAACAGTCAACTTGGTACCCTTTCGTCGCCGCCGTTTCTCGGCTGCGTCGTCATTTATGTTTACTGTTCTCAATGGGGCGCGTCCAGAATCCGAGGTGAAGCTGGCGTCAGGATCAAGTCCATGGACGTCGCTAATGCGTTTCTTGCTGCCCTGGCGATGATTTGGTCTGGGAGTGTCTGGCTCTGTGTCGTCGCTGTCATGCTCGACGATGCGGGCATGTTTTGATGGGCCCATTTCTTCCTCGTCGCCGTCTTCAACAAAGAGATCGTTATTACAAGCGCACGTGACTCACGCGCAACGCGTCAGGTCACACGTCACATTCGCACCGGGCCGAAAAACCCATCTAAGTATATGTTGTCAATGTCCCCCTAGTAGTTTCAACCGAGCCTCCGCTGCTCGGGCTCTTCGCTCTCGTTCCACTTTTGCTCTCATTTCTGGTGTCAATCCGGCAATACCATCCGTGGAACCAGACGAGCCTCCCAGTTTCTGCGCCCCGCTTGCGGATTCCTTCTTCACCTTCAGGGGCTCTTCGACGGGGACCACCACGTCCGAAGTCTTCTCCCGGTCCCGTTCTCGTGCTTCCCTCTCCCGCATCTTCTCCCTCAATCCTTTTCTCCTTTGCTTCTTCTTGTCGTCCCTTTCTTCTTCCTTCTCTTTGCTCAGCGCGCTTGGTACGTGCGCAACGCCGAACCAATCCCACCAATCAGGATGGTCTCCTGCGCATCGCCGAAACACGTCACGCACTGCACGGGATCGCGCCAGGTCGTATGCCGTACGCCGAGAACCAGCAGGAGACGACTCCACATCAGACGCATCCGACTCAATCCCACCTTCCCTTGTCCACGCGAGGGAAACAGGCGTCATTGGATCTGCGTGTAAATCAAACAGCAACCATTGAACAACTGCCTCATGCCCTGATTGTGCGGCAACCTGCAGAAGTGAGACCCTGCGGTCACCTGTCCACTCCGGGATTGGCGCATCAACGCCACCGATATCTTCGCCTTCGCGTTCCCAAAACCCTTTCAGAGGCTCGAGACGTCCTTTAGAAACCATATCAAGCAATCGATCCCATTTCTCGCGATACAGCTCCTCTTCTCTGGTCAAACGGATAGGTCTAGGTTTTTCCGAAATTTCAGAAGCGGGTTGCATCGGCTGAGGTTTTGGCTTCGGAAGTGAGGCGAGATAGGCCGCATCCTGAGCGCGGAGGGCTTCCTCGGTGAAGTGAGAGACTTTGACTTGGACTAGTTCTTGAAGACATCGGGCAAGTTCTGCTTGTGTCTGGGTTATGGGACATGAATTGATGGTTTCCGTAACAACAGGGAAAACATACAGGTCGACGAGTTGGGAATGGGAAGGTCCGCAATCTGTCGTCCCCTTTGCTGATTACGCACCCCTCATAGTCAAGGAAGATACGTCGATTGGATACACTTGCTCGAATGAAGATACGTTCACACTCGTGGATATCTTCCGCCCAGTCTCGAAGCAAATTGCGGATATCCTGTCAAAGTTCTACGCAATGAAACCGACGAAACTCAGTAATTTTCACTCACTTCACGCAGTGCCTGCTCTCCATATCGACGCAGCATAGCACCAGCACTGATCGCAGCTCCCTTTGCATTGTCGTTAACTGATTGTGACCCCCCCTGCTTCCTACGAGCTGCGTTTTTTTTATTAAAGCATGGCCATGTAAAGCGAACGCGGCTTACTTGTATAGCGATGGAATGTCTTGTGTTTCAAGACTTCGGTCTCTGGCTTTGGCTTTGGAGGCTTTCTCTTTCTTGTCTGCAGGACCTCCTCCTGCTCATCGGTAACACGTCCCACTCTGACTACAGCTCCCGCAAAATGACCACCGGCAACCATAAACATAGCCCATTTCCTGCCTCCCTCGACAATGGCTTGCATTTCTTTCAGTTCTGTCAAATATGCAGATGGAGGAGTGTCGAGGGGAAATAGCATTCTATAGACTCCGATCTGTGTTGATGGTGGGGAGTGAAACCAGGTTACGGCTGTTAGGGGAGCTCTGACAGTGCTGTCCTCGGCGAAGTTAGATAGGGAAGTATTGTTGATTTTGCTAAGGAGTGCATTAACAGTATCTGATTCGTCGGAGGAGTCATCGTCGGAGGAAGCGGAACCCGAGAGAGAATCTTCCAAGCCTGCGGTGTCGGTAGCGCAGAGTCAGTCTTTTGGTCTAGAAGGGTGAGGAGATGCGTACCACCGACGAGTTGAGTGAATGCAACCTCGGTGACAGGGTTTCCGCCAGTAAGACGTATCTTGACGTTGTAACGATGCCAATCGGTGCGAAAGTGCGCACGTTGTTCGTCCACATCTGCAAAGGCAGCCCCAAGGCAGATATTGCAGCCCTTGACATTCGAGGTAGGTGTTATCTTTGGCGGCGGGGGAGAAGGTTCACGGGGTGAGGGCTGGCCGATGAGGGTCCTTGGAGTGAGGGTGTCGACCAGCTGGGACGGCAAAGAAAATACGTTGTATCTGTGGGCCATCTCTCCGAGTCTGAGTTACTTTAGAGGAGGGACTCTTAGTTATGCCCGCAGTGCACCGCCACATCTAATCGACACAACGCAACCATCATGGTCGCTTCAGATTTCGCAAATCGTCCCATCAAGAAGTTGGTGCTATTCGACGTCGATGACACCCTAACACGTCCCAGGTATGATCTTCATCGCGAACCAGTCTCTCATCAACGACTGCCTTGCAGACAAAAGGTCACTCCGGAGATGGTCAAATTCCTCCGCGAGCTCAGACAAAAAGTTGCCATCGGATTCGTCGGAGGCTCTGATTTCGCCAAAATCAGCGAACAGCTCGCCATGGACGGTAGGAATGGTTTGTGCAGATCCTTCAATAACTGCTTTCGGAAACCATTGTCCGACGCTAACGTCCTACCAGTCCTCGAAGACTTTGACTTTGGGTTCGCAGAGAATGGCCTGATCGCCTTTCGTCTCGGGAAGCCACTGGCAACACAGTCGTTCATCAAGTTCGTAGGGGAGGAAAAGTACAAGAAACTCGTCAACGTCATACTTCGCTACTTGTCTGAAATTGACGTTCCAATTAAGCGGTTCGTGACGAGATCTCTGAACTATTGTTTCGCGTCATCGAGGCTTACCAGGGGCACCTTTGTCGAATTTCGCAATGGGATGGTAAACGTCAGTCCGATTGGCAGGAATGCAACGTATGTCTCAATTAGGCTTCCGTGTATCCTCCCTTAAGTGGTCCCTTTAAACAGCAAAGAAGAGCGTGACGCATTCCAAGAACACGACAAAGTAAGTCAGCCTATATGTACCACAACGACAAGGCTGATCTGCTTAATCAGAAACACCAAATCCGCGCTGCATTCATCGAGAAGCTTCGCGAGCAATGTCGCCCAGAGAACCTCGACCTCAACTTGACGTTTTCCATCGGGGGTCAAATCTCCTTTGATATTTTCCCTGATGGGTGGGACAAGCGTTACTGTCTGCAATTTGTAGAGAACGAAGGATTCGAGGAGATCCACTTCTTTGGGGACAAGACTCATGTGGTGAGTTTTCAGTTGTTTATACATGGTCGCCACCCCGACGTGTTGACCAACACTGACAGGGAGGGAATGACCACGAGATCTACATGGATTCGAGGACTGTCGGACACAGTGTACAATCACCTGCAGATACCATTAGAGTGGGCACCGAGCTCTTCCTCCACTAGGAAGTAGAACCAGTATCAGATGTATAATACTGTTACCCGTGACAGGGGGTCGTCCCAGAATGTAAATGATACAAACACGACCACACGCGTCACCACGACGTTACACTCGCCGGGGCCCACGACGCGTTCCATTGCAATCTCGTGCTTTGCTTTCCGCAACATCTCATCATGCCCACCCCAAAGGCCAACGGTGGCACTAGGTAAACAGTTTGCACAATACACTTTCCGAGCCCAGGTACTTATACGGATGCCTACGATAGAGCTAAAGCAGAGATGGCTGCTGAACCTATAGCGAAGCGAAGAAAAATAACTGCCTCTGGTTCACTGAAAAGGCAGAACTCGTCGTTCGCTGATGTACTAGAACAGCTCAGTCAAAACGTCTCAGACGGTTCATGTATGTCTCCAAAGTTGATCCTCGTGGTGTTCTCTTAGTTGACCTGGATATACCTCAGCATCTGAAGGTGGCGCTGGTTCATGGTCCCGCCCCAAACTCAAGCCAATAAATGAGAAGAGGGACACCATCGGTCTGTCCTCCCTTATTGGCTCCTTTCTTCCGGACTCATTCTGTCCCAGTCTTTCAACAGCTGGATGTTGAGAATGCGACAGATCCTTATACTGGACATACAATGTTGCGCTTGTTTGGCGTCACCGAGGTGTCTTTTATCCTGCATGGCTATAGAAGCTGCCACTTACTATGAAATGCTTTAGGCCGGGAACAGTGTGCTTGCCAATGTCACTCAGTTCATGCCTTATTTCTATATCCCTGTCCCTCGTGGCTTCGATATTGCTGATCTGGATGCCTTCATAGATGCCCTAAATGTAAGTTGGCAAATGTTTCGATCTAATACACCACGAGATCTAACATGGTATGCCCAATTAGAAGAGCGCAGGAGGCGACTACGTCCTAGATATTAAAATTGTGAATAAGCGCACAATTTGGGGGTATCTAGGAGATGACTGGTCCCCGTTCATGAAGTTTACGATAACAGACCCAAAATCGCTTCCTAAAGTTCGAGATAAGTCAACTTCGAGTAATGCACCTTTCTTGTGCTAATTTCTCGCTTTGTGGTAATCACGCGTGTTCGAACGGGGTGAAATTTCTTTCCGAGATTTCTTTGCTCTCGGTCAACCTTCTTCTACCTTCGAGAGTAATATTCCGTATATACTCCGGTTTATGATAGATACTAAGGTCAGTTCTTCTTGTTATGCGAGATGTCGAGTCCTGGATCAATGTCTATTGTTAGGTGGTGGGAATGAATTGGATCGAAATACCGGCAGGAAAATACAAACTTCTTTCTGAGGAAGCAAAGCGGTCCACATGCCAAATCGAGCTTAATGTGAGGTACGGAGACATGTTTTATTATGCCCCCAGTTGTTGAAACACGTCGAAGGTGGGACGCATTCATCTCGCACGCACCTGAGGGAGACTGGCAAAAGATTGCGCCCCTACGCATACTCAGCTTTGATATCGAGTGTGCTGGACGAAAAGGCATATTCCCCGAGGCCGAGCATGATCCTGTCATTCAAATTGCGAATATGGTAACTCGCCAAGGTAGTATCCCCATCACCTCTGCCCGATGACGAAGTTAACAAATATGTGGAACAGGCGAAACGCAGCCCTTCATCCGGAACGTGTTCACACTTAATTCCTGTTCACACATCGTTGGATCCCAAGTACTTTCTTTTGAGGATGAAGCAAAGCTCCTTCATGCTTGGCGGGACTTCATCGAACAGGTGGATCCTGATGTAGTTATTGGATACAACATCGCGAATTTCGATTGGCCATATCTCATGGACAGGGCAAAGCATTTGAAAGCCACCAAGTTTCCCTATCTAGGGAGATTAAAAGGTACGTCTGTGCTCCATTTTATCTTGTGCCGTTGCTTTTAAATGACATCTTGCTCGCAAAGGCGTAAAGACGCAAGTGAAAGATACCCACTTCTCTTCAAAAGCTTACGGTCAACGTGATTCGAAGGAGACGGTCCTCGATGGTCGCCTGCAGCTTGATGTACTCCAATTCATGCAACGTGAACACAAATTGCGTAGTTATACGCTCAATTCCGTTTGTGCACAGTTCCTAGGCGAGCAAAAAGAAGACGTTCACCACTCAGTTATCACGGAACTGCAGAATGGTGGGCCCGAATCCAGGAGGCGGTTAGCTGTGTATTGCTTGAAGGTCGTGCCATGCACTATGTACTTACTATCATCTAACCTGCCCCCCGCTTAGGATGCATACCTCCCCCAACGATTGCTCGATAAACTGATGTGTTTCGTAAACTACGTCGAGATGGCGCGCGTTACAGGTGTTCCATTTAACTATTTGCTCTCTCGCGGGCAGTCTATCAAAGTTCTCTCCCAGCTCTTTCGAAGAGCGAACGATGAAGGGTATATCGTGCCCGCGTTTAAGGGTGAAGGTAAGCCCATAGTAACTACGCGGAGTGCGACTACGCTTGTCCAACTGCAAGCCTACAGGCACGGATGAACAGTATGAAGGTGCGACTGTTATCGAACCAAAGAAAGGTTACTATGATATGCCTATTGCAACACTCGACTTCAGTTCTTTGTATCCCTCTATTATGATGGCTCATAACCTGTGCTACACGACACTTTTGGACAAGCCGACTATCGACCGACTGGGGCTCGTCAAAGACGTAGATTACATTCAAACACCGAATAATGGTACAACACATTGCTAAAATCCTCCCATCATTCTAATCACTCCCTGGCTGTAGACTTTTTCGTTACAAAGGAAAAACGAAAGGGACTGTTGCCAACTGTGCTAGAGGACCTCATTTCCGCCAGAAAACGCGCGAAAGCTGATCTCAAGAAAGAAACCGACCCTTTCAGGCGAGCAGTATTGGATGGTCGTCAGCTGGCTCTCAAGGTACATTGGTTGCTATTGATCTATGTGAAGCTAATTTTGACCCAGATAAGTGCCAATTCTGTATACGGTTTTACTGGTGCAACGGTGGGGAAGCTACCATGTCTTGCCATCTCGTCTAGTGTGACTGCCTACGGTCGCCAAATGATCGAGAAAACTAAGCAGGTTCTGTCTCAATACCGCGTGTTCCTCTGACGACACTCAATTCTTTATGTCTATGCTAGGAAGTAGAAGCCGAATTTTGCCTGTCGAATGGTCACAGCTACAACGCCGAAGTAATTTACGGCGACACAGATTCTGTCATGGTCAAATTTGGTCCTTCTGACCTAAAAATTGTCATGGAACTTGGTGTGTTCCTTATCGTAATCTCGGTCGTCATTCTGCTCAATCAAAGGGCTGTAACACAGGAGCCCAAGCTGCAGCCTTCGTCACAGCCAAGTTCATCAAGCCGATCAATCTCGAATTTGAAAAGGTCTATTTCCCTTACTTGCTCATCAACAAAAAGCGGTATGCAGGGCTGTACTGGACGAAGACAGAGAAATATGACAAAATGGACGCAAAAGGTATTGAGGTGCATGTTCTTCCGCAAGCTTCCATCTAGTGGTTTCCTGACAACATTGATTAGACAGTTCGAAGGGACAATTGTCGGCTTGTTTCGACGGTTATCGAGACGTGCCTACACAAGATGCTCATTGATCGAGATGTCAAGGGGGCGGAGGAGTATGGCATGCCAGTTTACCTCGCTCGTTGAGGCTGATTATGAATTAGTTACACGAAACGGATGATCTCAGATCTGCTGCAAAACAAGATTGACATGTCCCAGCTCGTGATCACTAAAGCGCTTGCCAAAGCAGATTACGCGGCAAAGCAGGCCCATGTAGAACTTGCAGAGCGAATGCGTCAGCGTGATGCCGGTTCTGCACCTGCTCTCGGTGATCGCGTTGCATATGTCATTGTCAAGGGCATCAAAGGTATATTCCCAGATAGTTGGCGCCATGCACTGAATTCATGAAGCTTCTTTATCTCCACAGGTGCTGCTGCCTATGAAAAGTCTGAAGATCCGCTTTACGTGCTGGAGAACAACATTCCCATCGATACCAAGTATTATCTGGAGAATCAGCTCTCGAAACCTCTCATGAGGATTTTCGAGCCGATTCTCGGCGAAAAAGCAAACACCCTGCGTACGCGTCGAATTCTTGGCTTGTCTTTGCAATACTTGACATCTCTTAGTGTCCGGCGATCATACTCGTTCGATTGCGATCGCAACTCCCACTGTTGGAGGACTCATGAAATTCGCCGTTAAAACAGTCACTTGTCTTGGATGCAAGACGGCTTTACGGCCAAACAATAGTATACCCAGTCAGTACATATATACTTATTCCAAGTTTTTGACACCTCACAGATAGCTTAAGACGGTGCTGTTTGCAACAATTGTCGTCCAAAGATCCATGAACTCTATGAAAAACAAGTGAACACCACTTCGCAAATGCAAGTCCGGTTCTCAAGATTGTGGACCCAGTGCCAGCGATGTCAAGGATCGTTACACCAGGTATCGACTCCTCTTCAAATATCACTACCACGTTGACTCATATCGCGTTCTAGGATGTCTTGTGTACGAGCAAAGATTGTCCAATCTTTTACATGAGGAAGAAGGCTCAGAAAGATGTTGAGGATACATCTGCAGTCCTAGAACGATTTGATGAAGAACTTTGGTGACATTGTGCATGTTACTGAGATGAGCTATATATTACTTACGATTTTCTTGAACACAAAGAATGGTGTTCTGTAATCCTGGTTTTTACATCCAATGTCTTTCGTTTATCAATGTAATAGGGGTTTTCGTGCTATCCCATTAGACTCGGAGTTGGTTGCTTGCATGGCAACTTGCCCCACCATATATTCCGTCGTTGAAATCAACGTAACACTTTGCTCGCAAGGAAATAAGAGGTAATCAAAAGGCCCGGACACCCAACTAAATGTTCAAATAAACCTATGGATTCCAGCATCCGTGAACTCGAATGACTCCGAGTCTGCACAATCTCAATTGCTCGGCCTCTGGTGCATCCTGCACGTTCCCCAAGCTCTGTAGTGCATATCTGACGCATGTAACTCACCCGCCGATATGGTCTTGACTTGACTGTATGACTCTACCGCAGGTATGCCATCTCCCAAGTTGTACAGGTTTGACTAATTTTTCTAGTGTTTGTTTGAAGTCGTCCTTGTTGATGTGGTAGGTCAACAGGTCCTATTGGTTGCCTGGGACACTCTCCAGCTGTGGATGGCTCAGGTAGTACATTCACTGTCTTGCATTTGTACCACTCATGCTCGCTTGCCAGTGTCTGCTCTTCAGCTAGCAATTGTGTTTTGACTTGTTTTGAGTTGCAGCATGTGCTGCCCATTCCACCATCTATTCTACCTTGCATTGCACCTCATTCAACATTGTTGTTGACCTTGTTTCAGCTCCCAATCAAGCTCAATGTGTTGGATGTGCTCATTTGTGGTGTTCTGACTTGCTCTGATTGCCTTGTATGGCCATATTCAAGTTGCCTCCTGGATTGTCTGGATCATCAGCCAACTCACTATGAACATTTTCATGTTGCCTCAACTGTCAGTCATTCTGGAGGCTTGGGAATGGGTAGATAAAGCTCTATGGATGCTCCTGAACCTGCCATTGCAGTTCCTCTCTACCTTGATCAATATATTGTGTTGCATTCCTGCACTGTTCTCTTTGATTCCAGCTTCTCTGCATGACCCTCTGATGTTATCATGACCCTCTTTTTCTGCACTTTCACTTTGTTTGGTAACAGTTTTGCCACCTGATTTGACCTGCACATCTGCACAAATCTGATCCCTTGACTCCTTATATGGATCATTGTTTTATTTACATACTGTTACTGTTACACTTGGGCCTGGGTAAGGCAGCAAGTGTGGCCTTTGAGAGACAAGGGGGTTGGGTTGAAGTTCAAGGTGCAAGTCTAGGTTCTTCCTAGACAGTGACAAGATGCCTGTTGCAATGTCAAGTGGGTTTCAGGCAATGACAGTTGCTGGGACAAGGGGGTAGGTTTACAAGGACAAGCTACCTGCTCAAAGTGCAGGTAGAGACTTATAAGGTATGATCAGGGACTTAGGAAAGGTTGACCAGTTGTATTTTCGGTAC
>JBBPNM010000192.1:0-13248 GCA_038090895.1 Boletus bicoloroides
GACTGGATCTTATTATGGGGTGCTCGGCGACATAGTTGCCATATGCGCAATGTTCTGGACCACGGCCCGATTGAACTTTCGAGCTTTATCTGGGGTTGTCCCTCGCAAGCTGTAGTGATGTGGGCGGCGCTTTTGCTGCGGTTTGAAAGACATCCTTGTGATCGATTGGTGGCTGCAATTTGTTCCTGAGTAGTACGCCATCCCATCGGAAGAAGACAGGCAGTGCCTCTGCTAATTGTTCCATGCCGGATCCGGATCTTCCAACAAGGTTCCGACTGGGAAACGACCATACGGCGTATCGATTCATCGAACCACTTTCATTACTTCTTCACGACCGGCAGAAGTTCACTATACTTTTACAAAATACCAAACCTGAACTATTCCAAGCTCGACAGATTGTCAGAATGGGCTATCGGGTCAAGGGGTTCCCGTCAGTCAATAAAATTGGATGCCGACGCCTTCGCACTAGCAAGTAGATCAGGCGACATGGCCGTCACCCTTTTCCGTCTCAATTCGAACCCTCTTCCGATACTCCGGTTCCCTTCCTGTGGTACCTACCCATCTCCACACGCGATGTTCGTCACCTCCTTGTACTTCTTCTAGGTTGACCCTGACGTTCGCGTTACCCTCTACAACCCGTTCCACCTGATCCCATAACCTTTTTCTGACGGATATTGAATGTTGTTCTTGTAAAATAAGATCACGGAGTTGAAGAGAGGACAAATATGACTGAGGTGCCATCACCGGATCCGTATGGTGAGCAAGCTCTTGATTACGCAACGTATCAAGAGCAATTTGGACTAGTTCCGCGACACGTTTGTTCTCTATTTGGCGGTGGGCGCGGGTCCGTCTGAGGGCATAGAGCATGCATGTACTGGTAAACAAGACTGCTTTTGTCAACACGGAACGACGAATATAATGTAGCACTATTACCAAAAACAGTCGCTCGCCATCGTAACCACATCTCTCGGAACCTCACAGTGAGCTTGCAATTCAGGGTTAAATTGGCAGTCTTGTGGGCCACATAGCGATGTCCACTGAAGCAAATTTGGTGATGTGACAATCGAGATCAAATAATTGTGATCGCGAACTCACGACACATCCTCCCCAAATACAACACTACCCCACTGGACAAGTTGTTGCATGGCTTCATTAAAAGTGTCGTCAAAAGTTGCCAAAAGGTGCGGCTGCCAAGTCAAAAATATCATTCACCGCGCATCGGAAAATGGACAAGGTGACGAACCGCGGCTTTCTGTTTCATCGTCTCTCGCAAGACTTCCACTTCCAAACCCCATTTTCTGGCTTCACCTCCTTCACTATCAGATATCGTCAGCTGCCCCCCCTCACCGCCGGCACAGACTCTTCTCCCACGTTCCTGGCCAAGAAGGGCTTCGATCGCCTTCCCCAAGGCGCCAATATTCCTCTTTCGTCTCGGATCTTCAATACAGAGAGGTGGGAATGCAGCGGGGCCCAATCCAGGTAACCCATCGGCCACCTCAGAAATGAAGTTCCAGACCAACTCGACAGGAGCTGATGGCGCGGCACCGAAAGGTGACAACAGCGCAAGAATGGGGTGCGGACGTAGTAAATACCCGCTGTTGCACGTTACCGTGTGCTGACTGCACGATGCATATTCTGGACAAGGTGTGCATGCTGATGGGTGTGGTAAGGGGATCAACGAAAGAATTGGGCACCCTGTTCCGTCTTTGGCAGTGATTGCATCAAAAAGTTCCGATGGTACATCCAGAAAGGTCCGATTCGCTCGAACGCATGGTTCTATTGCAGAAATATCAGCTTGAAATTCCTGCAAAGCCCGACTGCTATTCGACCCCGCGTCGCAAAACCCAATGGACGCAGATTCCCTCTTGTAATTGATGATGATGCTTGAGGCAACCAGAAAGCACATCGCGTACAGGAATGTTAGTAGATAATGCCTCGGTTTCGCGCCAGGCTCATGATGGCCAACGACGGCACCTGGAATGTGCTGAAAGGTTGATGTCACCTGCTCGTTAAGCCTAGACTCTTCGATCCCGCCCTCCGGAACGCTGACTGGCGGCGCGGAAAGGCCGAAACCACGGCCCGTGGCTCCTGAATCCACATCTGGAATGTGAAATTGTGACGGTTGTTCGGATGCACGAGACGGGCTAGCCTGATGATTCAGGGGGACAAATGACGTTCTCTTTGCAGGTGGTGACCATGCGGGTGGCTGGCGTGGGATGTCCAATGGAAGTTGTGGCTCAAACTTGGACTGGGGTGGTGACCGCTGAGACGACTGGGGGAAATGTGGGGCTTTGGTTGGAGATGATGGAGGTGAAAGTTGCGGAGGTGCTGACATAGAATGGCGAGACTTCTTGTGAACAGTACTTTTGCGTGTCCTGCGAACGGGAGAGGGTCGTGTCGGCGACGAAGATTCGGCACCGGACTGGAAAATGTTGTTGTCCTCCCATCCGCTATCGTCTGCCAACTGTACATTGTGGGATTAATTCCGTAAGTCAGTAAGACCGTAGAACGTACTGATATTCGGCGTATTTGAGGGTTATTCTGAAATTTGTGTCAGTGTCATTCAAGAACGGACAGAACCGGATAACTTGACCTCTCTCCTCGTGGCTTTCCGAGCCGGTAATTCTTCTTCTGGTTCGCTTTCTTCCACAAGGGTAGGTACATTAGCACGGGCCTTCGTGCTAGCGATCCTACCCAAATCCGGTTGAGCGGATGAACGACGGCGCTTTGGCTAGAGACGAGTATCAGTGCAGAAAAGAGGAATAGGTTTTTCATTAACCCTACCGGTTCTGGTTTTTGCGGGAGTTCGTCGTCCTCTGGGGCGCGGGAGAGTCTTCGCGAAGACCGCCTGGCTACCTGGAACATGATGAGCTAAAACCAACAGTGGAAGAAATTAGCCACCTTTGACTCTGCATTGAGTGGTCGGCCAGTCAGGCCATCTGTAATGCCATCGTCACTGGCAAGACTATTCTCCCTCTTCAGCTTCTCTTTCCGAAGCTTTACGACCTTTGGTTTAATTTCGTCAAGGAACAGCTGCACAAGTTTCGCCTTGGTATAGGGAGTAGAATAACGGATCTGGTGGTGGGTAAGGACGCCTAGTAGCTGAGAAACAGTCAAAGTATTTGGATCAAAGTCATTGTCGAGATAGTCTCCCTGGCTGATGATTTGCGTTGCGGTCAAAGACCTCGACATCGTGGCCAACGTCGAGGAAGGTCCGAGAGCATCGCGTCGCACTCGAGTACGCTTGTCACATACCACGATCACGTGCCCAAGCTCTCCTTAGTGTGATATCTACTCGTTTATTTAGTTCACTACATCATGGCACTGTGAGTTTGCTACTGCCATTTAGTTGAGCTTTGTGTCAGCGTAGATGCCATCGTCACCAGTGGCGCTCAGTCCTGACCACATCGGCTACCAGCTCACTGTTTCACCAATGAGTGTCGTTAAACCCCCTGGGCTCGAAAACGTTGAAACTACTACAGGATGCGCCCCAAATCAGGTGAGACCTGGTCAGCACCGCATTTAGTGCCCAGTCTTGGTCCCTCCTGTTCCGTCCGAGACATCATGACAAGGTGGAGTAGCGATCGTCTGGAGGACGACAAATGTGTACATTTTAGAGGATACACCAACCATGCAAAACACAGAAAATAAATAATTCGCGAGACCATAGTCCAAGTTCATCTCACAGTCCAAACTTTGGTCGGAATAGTCCCGACGGTCCGAACCAGTTGCCACCGATCTAACGCATTGAATGTATCAGGGTCAAATCTACCTAAAGTGATCGTAATGTTTACCATTAAGTTCCAGTATGCCCATGGGAACAGGTCCTGGAAATGCATGAACACCACAGTCTTATTGTCTCAGCGGAGATCTACGTACCCTCTTCAAATGGTAAAAGAGTCTGGATGCTGGCTGGTCAATATCACACTGAGATGAACCAGAAATCAGAGGGCTGACCTTCTCGGCTGTGCCTGGTTGCCGAGGAAGCTGGAAAACGTCTCCTTCGGTTCTAAACCATACTTGAACTCGGCCAACATCAATTCACCGTATCCTGTAAGGAGCTGCAACAGCGCTGCGGTCAGAACGACAATAGACAACCTAGTCAAATAATGCGGACCGGACAACTCGTATAGCCATCATATCTCGCGTTGCTAAGACTCCCGTTGTCCATCACAGAAAACAAATTCTCCGTGAGTACAGGGACCTGTGACGTAATAGCTGCCGCTGTCTTGCTAGTCGGTAAGGAAGAGCAATCCCCTACAGCAAAGATATTGCTGAATTCGGGCTTCACATGTTGAAGTGTCGTAGGATTGACTTCTACCCATCCTCCAGCGTCAGCAACTGGTGAGTTTTTGATGAAATCCAAGGGTCCCATGGGCGGTGTCGCGTGTAAAAGTGAATATTGGCGATCAACAGTCGTACCATCGGGCTTTTTGAACGTCGCCTTGTGGTTTGTAGCATCGACTGCAACGAGATTATGTCTAAATTCGCCACCAACTCCTCTTTCAAGCCGTAGGGCATCCAGCGCATCCGAGTATTTCTTCACGCTGAACATCGATGGCATTCCCGTCATAAATGTGATGTTGATATCGTTGCCCCTGCCAGATTTTCTATATCGATCCCAAGCCATCCACATTATCTTCTGAGGAGCTAAGAACTGATTGAGTAATAAACATATCACTCTTCGGAAATCTTGTTACCTCCAGCACATTTGATAACACCCACTGGTTGCGTGAATATTGCATTTCCACGTTGCAATGAATCAATGTTTTCCCAAGTTTTGTCACATGTATCAAATGAGTAAATGGATGATACGCCAGAGGCAGGGTCGGTAAGAGCCTGAGACAAGCCAGTGATAGCATCCCAGTTGATCTTCAAACCCGCAGCAATTACTAGCGCTTCATATGTTATCGAGCGACCTGCAGAAGTTGTCACAGACGACGTTGTCGGAGAAAACGTGGCCACGTTTTCTCCGATATGTGTAATATGGGGCGGGAATAGTGAATCAAGGGGGCGTCTGAACTCGTGTTTGGAGCGGAGCCCTGCGCCAACAAGGGTCCTTGAAGTAATGAGGGGTGAATTACTGCAGGCAAGGGAATAAGCTTACCAACCAGGCTAAGCCAAAAGAGAGAAGTAATATGGTCACTGATGAGCTAAGATAATGAAACCCAGTCCCATACATCTTACCTGGTAATAGTGGAACTGGGCCTCGTCGAGAACCACGATATCACCATGGCTCAAAGGCTTATCTGCTGCCAAAAATCGGTTGTAAATTTGGTTTGCTACAGATAACCCTCCAGAACCTAGATGTCTCAGATGGTGTGTCAAACGAATGGATTGTCTGAAAGAGAATTACCTCCACCAATGACGACGATCTTGGACTTGTCCTTGGTAGTGGCTGTACTCGCGAATCGGACATATCGAGCTGCCTGCCGCGAGAAATGGGTCGATGTGTGGGCGGTTAGCATTGTAAGAGTAGAAGAAACGAGGGCCCGATAAATTATATTTTGCCCTTGTCCACCGTTCTTTTGATTAAGCTCGTGGAAAGAATCGCAAGAATGGCGAAATCATCCCAGAAAATGTACTCATCAGACATGTTATGTGATCAACTGTCAGATGCTGTCAACTTCGCGGTCCTGGGCAATGGGAACATTGCAACATGTGTTCCCACATTGTGATTGGTTGCCCAGTCTTCCATTAGTCTCCCAACTTCAGTTCGTCTTTCAAGCGCCTGTGGATGGAAAACAATTAAATCTCTTAGCCTCATCTGTGACATACATATCAACGTAGCCTACCATTGTTATGATGCTGACCTCGTTCCGATGGACTCTCCTCGAGTTCGGAACTCCGTCGGAAAGGTAGGTGATAACTAGTGTCGTCCCGCATTCTTGAAACAACGACTGTGCTGGATTTGATTGAATCTGGGACAAACGGATGGGTAGTGTGTTAATAGTGTGAAGTTAGACATGCATGTACAATGGAGTTACTAAAGTTGTGCAAGCGGTCATGTACATACACTTGTGCGGCTGCCACTATAACTACCACGCCAAGTCACGGAATCGTCCCATCACACCATACAATACACTTGTCTGTCCAATCTTGACGCCCTAACAAACTATCTATTCGGACCAGAATGGCCACTCAACCGGGACAAGATGCCAAGTTCTTTCAACGCGGAAAGATTGAGGTGCGTCACGTTAGTTGGGGTATGATCACAATAGAACACTTCTGTACAGGAGTTCCGCGCAGAGCTTCAAGCTGCAGAAGCGAAGGACAAGAAATTCCAGAAACGAAGGACGGTTCTCAAGAAGATTGTCGCAAACATAACGATGGGCAACGACAGTGCGTGAATTGTTGAATGCACGCCTATTGTCTTCAAACGCGTTCGTTGTTTAGTGTCACCGCTCTTTCATGACGTTGTCCAGTGCATTGGGACTCCTCTGCTTGAGATAAAGAAGAGTAAGTACCTCAGTACCCAACGTTCGATTCCACCGAAAAGTCAATCGTATTTCAGTGGTTTACCTGTATCTCGTCAGCTACGGTCGATCCAAGCCAGAACAAATACAGATTGTCATTCCGAGCTTTCTGCAGGTATGCCTGCGTATGATTTTGTCAAACCCAGGCTCAGATATTTCGTTTCTAGGACTGTAACGATCGCAATCCCCTTATCCGGGCGCTCGCCATACGGACAATGGCATATATACCCATTCCCGTAGTAACGGAAGCGCTTAGTGAACAACTGCGGCATTGCCTCAAGGATCGAGATCCTTACGTGCGCAAGACGGCTGCAATCTGCGTCGCGAAACTGTATGCTGCCGATCCCAGGAAAGCAGAACGGGCAGGGTTCGTTGAAATGCTCAGAGATATGATGCTCGATGCCAATGCAACAGTTATCGCAAACGCCGTAGCAGCACTCTCGGAGATTGGAGATCGCCAGGATGGTGTCATTTTCCGCCTGAACTTGCCGATAGCAAACAAATTGATCTCCGCTTTGGGTGAGAGTTCAGAGTAAGTCTTTCCGTGCAGTATTGTGGGTTTCGTTAATCCAGGATCAAGGTGGGGGCAGATATACATACTGGATTCTCTCCTACGCTACGTCCCAGAGCAGCACGCTGACGCCGAAATGATGGCAGAAAGGGTGATTGTTCAGTTACAACACGCGAACTCAGCTGTGGTTTTGACCACCATCAAAGTTCTCCTGTACCTTATGAATTACATGGAGAATCGAAAACTCATCGATCACATCTGCAAGAAGATGGGTCCGCCATTGAGTAATGGAGTGGCTCTATCTGGAGTTATCAGAACTGATTGTTGTTTTCTCCCTAGTCACCCTGCTGTCTTCCGGTCCAGAAGTTCAATACGTTGCTCTGCGCAACATTTTGCTTATCATCCAACGTCGGCCTGCTGTCCTGAAGAATGATGTCAAAGTCTTCTTTTGCAAGTATAATGATCCAATATACGTTAAATTGGCAAAGCTGGAAATTATGTACCGACTGGCACGTGAAGAGAATGCAAGAGAAGTATTAGCGGAGCTCGAAGAGTGGGTGTCTCATTCAGTTCTAGGGATGATGTATTTATTTGTGGACTATAGGTACGCATCGGAGGTGGATATCGACTTTGTTCGTAAAGCCGTGCGGTCGATAGGTCGGTTGGCCATCAAGGTTGAGGCAGCAGCGGATATGTGTATCCAATCCCTTCTTACTCTGATCGAGACTAAAGTCACGTACGTCGTTCAAGAGGCCGTTATTGTGACCAAAGATATTTTCAGGCGTTACCCGGGCAAATACGAGGGAATCATCCCGACGCTCTGTGAAAACCTCGATGCCCTGGAGGAACCCGAGGCCAAGGCGGCTATGGTGTGGATATTGGGTCAATTCTCAGATCGGATCGACAACGCTGATGAGCTTCTGGACGACCTGGTGTACAAATTCCTGGACGAGACTGTCGAGGTGCGTGGTTGGTTTCGATGACACCATATTTTGGTTAAGCGATTTCAGGTTCAACTTGCGCTTCTGACTGCCGTAGTGAAGCTCTTCATTTACAAGTCCTCTTCAGAAACCGCGAAGGAGTTGGTTCACAAGGTGTTGAAGTGGGCCACCGAAGAGATAGATAACCCCGATTTGCGGGATCGGGGATTCATGTACTGGAGAATGCTTGCAATGAACCCGACAGTGGCTGGTGAAATTGTCCTTGCAGAGAAGCCTCCTATCACAACGGATTCAGACCGAATGGATCGTGGTGCGCTTGATCAATTACTGCTGCACACAGGTACACTTGGTAGCATCTATCACAAAAACCCAGAGGTCAGTACACATATATAGATCGTTTACTGGTATCTGACGTATGGCGCAGACTTTTATTCGGAATGCAGCTGGAAGAGCATTGGTGGACAGTCCTGCACTTAATGCTAACTCCAGAGCGGTTCTCGCCCCTCTCGCACGCGCACAACTTCCAACCACCACCGTTGCTGTCGCTGGTCCTGGTCCCATTGAACCACATAGCCGTAATCAGTTCACTGATGCTTCACCCAATGCTCTGAAAGTAGAGCCCAATGTACCACCGCAAGGGGGTAACACGCCGGGAGAGGCTATGGCAGAAGGACATAATAGTGCTGGTGATGGTCTTGTGGATGAAGACGCGGAAGGTGGTGTTGATGGGGACGGTGACGATGATGACATTGATAATGGTCCGGTTGCGGATCCATACGCAAACCTGGATGGTGCATTCGGAGGGTATCTGGCAGACCAGCCTCAACCAATGACCGGGCGCCAGACGGATATCAATGACTTGGATAACCTCAGATTGTTTTAGTCGACGATTCTCATCAGGAAGTGTCTGTGATTCGCAGAACGTTATTAGTTCCTCGAGCCTGTATGCTAGTTATCTTTTAACAATAGTCTGTGGTATGTAGGACACAGGTAGACTGTTGGTAAAAAGCGTGCGGAGGCTGAGGTGAAGTCCAACGTGAGATAGTACATCCAGTGGTCATATCCGGAGGCATCAATGCTAGCGGGGTCGCCGCTTCCTTGGCCAATCATGGGACAGCTGACGTCGAGGTCAGCTGAGCATGAGGTGAATTTTGTCTGCGACAGCTGCGAGTGTATTCTTGGGACGTAGAGAGTTATAGTGCTAGAAATCCAAATTGGGGCCAGGAACGTTGAATTTTTCAGAAACACCTACCTCTCCCAGACCATACATCCGACGGTGGAAACTAATATGGGCGATCTTCGCATCCCGCGAAAGGTTACTGAGCAAATTTCCGTCGGGGGTATGGGTCACCACGGATGGTGTACCGGCTTGTATGACTTTGATTGGTACATTATATGCCCGACTAAGTGCCAGGATCTCTGGCTCTCCCCCCCATGCAGCAGTATCTCTAATAGCCAGACAATATTGTTCGAATCCCCGTGCGTCCATGAGTCCAGTATTCTCGGTTGCCCCAACACCATCCTCTCCGAAGATTGAGGGTAGGAAAGGAAGGAAGTCGTCGGGATGCTGAGAAATATAAGCGGCGGCTGCGGCGCGGATTGTTGTATAATTTGCTTCGTTCGCCGGTAGGATATTAAGGAGAGCGAGCTGGTCAGCAATCGCGGAGAACAGACAGTGACCATCTGGATTTATCTGTAAAGCGCAGATCTTGCATTTGAATAAGGAACATTAGTGCAAGTACCAACCTCATGAATTTGCACGGAGAGTTGATCGCAGGTGCGTTTTATCGACGTTGCTTCCTGCTTTATTTCGCGATCGACTTGTGCATCTGCGTCAGGATTCGAAGGTGTAAAGTTCTGAGCTAATGAAGCTGCCTTTCGTGCCTACACCAGCCTTGGAATGAACTCAGTCTTGCACAGCATTCCATGTCGTACCCACCTGCCTCGCAAGATGTCGCACCTTGGAGCTCTGCTTCTTGAAACCAGATTCGACCCTTTCCTCGACCTTGTTCACAGGAGTATCCTGTGGTCCTGTCACAAATTCTTGTTTATCTCTCGAGTCGAGCTCTGCGAATAGATCGTCCATCAACTCGTCATCGGGCAGAGATGATTGTGGAGGTAAGGTGTCTGTTGGGGTGGCTGACGTAGATTTCTTTGACTTGTTTCGCTTTGAGCTTGGCATTTGGCCGGGTACGTGGAGAACGAGTGGAATCGTTGAGGGTACTATGTCACTAGCCTCGGTGGAGGCTGTGAGGAGTGCTGTGGCTATGCATCATTTCATTCTGCAAGCTCCTCTAGTCAAGAGTGTTTATAAACGCTTTAGATGTAGGATACATAAAAAAAACAGATCAATTTTGACTACATGGAACAATGTTTGCGTCGATGGGTCTTTTGTATCCCTCCATGACAGTTCTTGTGCTAGACGTACAGCCACCGCCGATCATGGTAAGCTGAATTAGCGCCTCCAATTATCCGCGTGTGTACTGACTGTTCCTTTCATCACTGACTGGCAGAAGAAAACCAACAGTCAGGCTCACATACATCCTTTCGAATATGGACATCGCGTCGACAACCCTGACTTGCACTGAAAGCGCATCTAAATTAGGCTCACTTTCGACCGAGCTCTCATCCAACCCCAGCGAGGAATCGTGGCTCAACGTCGAGCTCATTTGCAGACATCTCGCAAATTTACTGCGCATCAGAAATGGTACAGGTCCGTGGCATGTTCTTGCCATACTGAAATAATGATATCGACGCCATCCCAACAGAAGATAATCACACAGCTCTAGGAGGAAGTAGCTTGCCACAAGACCTCACCTCTCTTCTGTCCAGAGCACTCGATGGATCATCAGTTCCAATCAATACTCGTGCCACCACTGTACTCGAAATTCTCCGTGTCAGCGCCAACTTATGTGTTGAACATGGTGAGCACAACCGATTCTTCGAAAACACGTGCCATATTTAGTTTATTTTCTCTCAGACCAAAATAGAGGACAATTGTTGGAGGCTGGTTTCCCGCAAGTAGTTGTATCCTTACTCGAAGGTTATGCAGATCATCTACCGACTCAACCGCAAGTCAACCCTCTACCGCTATCCACCTCGCACCTACAGGTCATTAAGACTGCCATCGGTTTTCTATTAAATTCATCTCTCGGCTATGGTGTGTCTACACGCTTGACCGACTCGATGCACATTGATATTTCATTTCATGCATAGAACCAGTCAAGTTCCGGCTTACATCTCTCGAAGTCGCCATGACACTTGTGCGGTTATCGTCTGCAATATACCCCGTCGGTGCCTGGATGAGAGGTCCAACAAGTCTATTTCCGGTGGAGTCATCTGAACTCGATGGCATTCCCGAGAATGTGGTAGAGTCTTGGACCCTTCGTATCGGACTCTCCAATTGGACTTGGAGGCTCATCACCGAACTCAGAGATGATGGTTAGTTCGTTCGGTGAACCTTGCCTACCCTCGCGTCTGATCGTACCACAGCACATGCGCTTTTTGATACCGATGTCCTCCCCTTCCTCACCCAGCCATTGGTCGCTTTCACGCCGCCATTGCTAACTGCCCCGCCTCCTCCAGATTTTGCGCAGCCCTCGCAGCTCAGGACATCTCTGTTACACGCTGATTTTGATCTGCTCTCAGAAGCATGTTCTCACCTCGAGTCTCTCGCACTAGATGTCGAAGACATTCGATTGTCCCTAGCTCGCGGGTTTGTATTCCCTGCAGAGCATCGAAACGTTCCATGTCTGTCTGTGATTCTAAACTTCATTGAGCAAGGAAGCTATGCACCACTTTGGTATGTACAACACGAAACCAGTCTGGACGATAGCGAGGTTCGGAACCAAGAGAAGGCTTTCGATGACTGTAAGGCTGCTGTGATCAAAGCAGTGGTGGAAGTATCAGGGGAAGAAAAAAACACGGATGTACTTTGTGACGACTCGGAAGAAATACACCCCGGTGGCAAATTCATTTCTCGTATGGTCAATTGGATTCGGGCTTTTGTTACCACCGGCAGCTATGGAAACGTTAGGGATGACATGGTAATATGCGCGACTCTTGCCCTCGGAAACCTAACGAGAAGAGGTGATCGT
Organism: Boletus bicoloroides; assembly: GCA_038090895.1. Classification (NCBI taxonomy): domain Eukaryota; kingdom Fungi; phylum Basidiomycota; class Agaricomycetes; order Boletales; family Boletaceae; genus Boletus; species Boletus bicoloroides. Next base: position 12,026 of record JBBPNM010000192.1, read on the forward strand.
ATTACAATGATTTTGTTTGATTAGACGTGTTGCTGATCATCTGATGCTTGCAGAATCCCAAGCGACCCTATTGCTATCCCCGCCACATAACATCGCCCAGCTGTTGTCTTCGGAATCTCTCCTCTTCCCAGCAACGGACCTCAAGCTCAAACATGGCGTGATCGGCCTGCTCAAACATCTTTCCCAGGCATCCGTTCAATCCGTTCTTAATCGCACAGCTCTGAGCAATGCTGGGATAATCGAGCGTATTGTGGCAAGCGGCGTCTGGGACGACCGCGGTGATGTCATGGCAGACATCGTGCAAGTCAATGCCATCGGCGTTGTTAAGCATCTCTGTAACAACAGTAGTAGGTCTAGTTTGCTTGCCCAACCCTTCCTCTTCCTAACGATACTTCGACCCAAGTCGACAATTCATTCGCTGTCATATTATCCTCGGATGGTGCAACCGCCGCCGAAGTGACAGGGCTCTCTCAACTTCTTGCCTTGATTAAGCGATCCGACACAGTTGCTATTAAGAGCGAAGGTACACGCGTCATCGTCAATCTCATCAAATCACTTTGGTCCAGTGATCCCACGATCGAACAACGGAGTGCAGAAGAAAATCAGACGAGACAACAGAAAAGGGAGCGGGCAATACAAGCGCTGGTCACAATCCCATGCATTGACGCCCTTGCAGCGCTCATCGGTAGAAGTACAAAATATCCAATTCTCATCAATGAGGCCATCGTTGCGCTCAGTCTACTGAGTACTCACCGGGATGGTGGTAAGTACATGGGGTCGATATACATCATCATTGTGCTCACCTATTCTAGGCCAGTTGGTCTTGCGCACTCTTATAGCCCCTTTGCCAAATGAGATAACCCCTGCAATCCCAGGTTCTGCAGCTATGTCGACAGTAGCGGGAAGTGAGACAGGATCTCCTATCATCACTTCTCCTCCTGCGCGCAGTCGTGCTCCACCTCAGAAACGTGCTCTTGACCACCTTTTGAATATCCTTCGTAGCGGTGGCGACGATGCTTCCAGTCACAGACAACCAGATTTGCTCCCGTATCCTGTTGAGCTTCGCATTAACATCTGCGCCTTACTCGGACAGCTGGGGAAGCGAACAAATGGAGAGGAATTAGAAACGGTCAAGGACAATGCTAGGTCTACTCTGGAGGACCTGTCAAAACTAAACATCAACACGGGCAAAGAGAATATGCTAGCGCCTGCAGCGAAGAGGG
>JBBPNM010000193.1:0-13235 GCA_038090895.1 Boletus bicoloroides
GGCACGGTGTTGGCTGGCCGATCAGCCGTGTCACCCGTGTCATACCCTACCGCTATCCAGTGGCCTAGACCTACGGCAGCGCAAGACGGTTGATCGTTTTGAAAGACAGAATGGAGATACCCGCTTGTTGTCTCCAAAGCTCGTGTTCAACCCGAGTTCCCTCTCTTTGGTGCGTTCCCTGGCATTGAACAAGATACTCATAATTGTGGAATCGGGTAAACACAGTGGTTACTACCGAGATAAAAGAGTGAAGCTTGCTTCCACGGCTTGGGTTCCTGTTATTAATGTGTCGATGGGTATTGTGACAATCCTTATAACAACGTGAGTGCGCAGTCGTGGATTTAGTGACACGTCACTCTTTGTGCACTCCTCCCCGAGTGCAATTCATTCGCTCGCTGATGCATGATCTACACGTCCGTAAAGCAGGTTCTCAACAATCCACAAGTTCCAGACCTGCCCGAAAATCCCGTCAAGGGTCGTATATGCGTGGAAATCCAGCTGGACTTGAATAGTACTCCCATCAACATAGCGTGGCGCAATCTTCGCGTAATACATGCGATGGGAAGGCTAGGACGGTTGATGTGCCCCACCATAAGTGCCAGGAACCACCGCTCGTTCCGGGTGAATCCTTCCAATGGAAGCCTCTACCACCCCCTTCCCGAAATATATATATATATATCTTTGTCACTGACAGCGGATATTCCATTCATCAAGATGATAAGAGATTGCTGCGGAGTAACCACACCCTTTTTTGCGTTCTCTTCTAACTGTCGATTCAATTGGCGAGGATGTCAACATTGCACCATCACTCATGGACATCAAGGAACCTCGGAAAACGGGAGATTCGACCGATGATGTTGACTTGAAACGTATACCCCGGATCACCGGCCCCCGCATCCAAGTATAATATATACATTCCTTGCTTGACAAGGTTCTTTCATATGTATATTTTGGAGTCGAGTTCTGTGTTCGTGCTTGGTTGACCTAAACATAGAACCTTCAACGACGGTGAGTACTTGATAGTGAGGATCCCGTCGGGAGTCTGACGATATACGACTCTGTCAGTGATTTCAGGTTCGTTATCCCCGGCAGGTTTGACTGGGGTAATCGATTATTCCGACGGAGCTATCTACACCGTTTTCTCCGCTCGACAGACGCTTACCATGCGCCGCAAAGGCACAGCCAGAGGCATCGTTATCTCGAGCGTGAATCGCCCCTGAGGAGCGTTGCATTACTTGAGTTGAAACAGGAACATTCCATCCTGTGTGGGAGGGAAAGCGCACTTAAGCGACGAGTCAACAGGTTGGGAATTTGACAGGAACGCATTGCAGGTAAGCACAAATGACGGTCGTGATTAATTGTTTCCCCATGTGTGCATACGTGTTGGTGACGAAGTTACGCTCAACAAATTTGCATCTGTTAGGAATTATGGTTGGCAGAAATCGAGCAACTCTTAATCATCAGTATGTTCAAGGCACCTCTTCACAACTGACGGGTTCGATGTGATCGTCATCGCACGCTGGGAAAGCATATCTGAAACATTCGCAGATGAGTGCTCGTAGGATATGCAGATATGTCGAGGGCTATCATCCATCGTGATAGAAGAGGTGACTGTAGTGAACTAGAATTCGGGTGAGTACCGCTGGCAGTCCACCGCCATGAGATATTGACATCTGTCCCTGACGTCGTCAGCCCGACACCCGATTACTCAGAACACACGCATGTATGTGCTTTGGAGTGTATATCTTGATATGTCACAGTACTCAGAAGTTGTCCCAGGAAACGATTCACTGGCATCAAAATTCAACCATCTGGTTCAGCACAATATTTTCCTTCTTTAGTTTCGATTGAAATTTACTTTTTGCACGCGCAGAGGTTCGTACTCATGCATTAAACTGACGGAGCCAAAAAAAAACCCCCCCGCGTACGTTCATCTGCGAAGGACGTTTTCAGAGTCTCCTTGACAGTGGAGGACGTGGAGGACGACAACATGCGGAGAAAATCTCATCTTGCGAGCCAGATGTTTCTAATCGAGGCGAGAGAACTGAAGTTTGTCCATGACGATTCTGCTCTGGTCACGACAGAGGACATCCATGTTGGACGTCTAATGGACACAGCCGGCGGGACACTAGTAGAAAGATCGAAGGACGGCTGTATGAGTTTGGTTTATATGTCTAAACTGACGCAACTTGCGCGGCAACAGCCACTTGGAAAACCACAGACTTTTGGGTATGGTATCACGATCGGGTTTGCGCTGGCTGCGACCCAGTCATGTGAAGACATTCATCTTCAAGACACCGCCGGTAGCCAGGGTTCACCCCGCGCGGTTGGCTCTGACATCGGCGACGAATGACAACGGACATCCTGATAGAGGTAGAAATATTCGGGGTGTTCTACTACACAGGTCATCCGCTTGGCTACGATGATCCATCACAAGGTATCATGACGCAGAGGAAGACCATTACGCTAGAGATCCAACAGGTAACGGAGTGCGGGTACTTCGTCATGGAGCATGCAAAGCAGAAGAACCTCTGTCAGTTGTCGTTCGGTTCGCGGTGTTTGGAGCTGGCATCTGTTCCTCAGGAATTCACACCACATCACAGAATCAATCGACCTGAATGACATGCTACACGCGTCGGGTGTTAGTTACATGCAGGAGAAAGGGTGCTTGCAGGGTCTCTCATCCAAGATATATGCAACGTTCTCAACAGTGTCACGGTTGCGGAAAATGTGCCCTGTGTATGTCTTTTCTTGGGCGTCGTTGATGGGGTCAAGCCCACAGTGGTTCACATGATTTTTTGATGGTACTGTTTTTCTGAACCGACGATAACCTGTTCAGTACGATCGCGGGCGATCTTTCCTTACTGATCGATTGATCCCCAGTACAAATTCGAGCGGTGCATCGCAAAAACCTGGGCTCTGGACAATAAACGTTGATCAACTTTTTCAACCCTCATTGCATCCGATGTCAAGCGGATTAGAAATGCCAGAAAAGATGATCCATTCTGGTGGCAAGCGCCTTGACTTGATACCTTGATTCTGAATGCATTGAAAGCCCTGTATCAAGTATATAATCATGTGAAACTCATACCCCTAGCTCACATCGATAGCAACCTCACACGGGAAGCTAAGTCAGCTTGGACATCCTCTCGCCAGTTCAAAGGTAATACAAGTCATTTCCTAACGATCATGCTCAACGACATGCAAATCATTCATCTACAGAAACCATCTTTCAGCCCTAAACATGGACCAACGACATTTAAAATGCAACTCACAATACAGTGCTACCTCACCGAGTTTCTTTTCATTCAGGAAGAACCCACCGAACCACTTTTCCCGACGAGTCCCCAACCCACAATGTCTCGCTAAATAGGACAAGGGCACACGTCTCAGCAAAAGGAGCGTACGAAAAGAAGCAATACGACTCACCCGATAAAGTCGAGGGACGAGACGGACGCAGAGGTACTCTTCTCAGCTTCCAAGTCACGGACCTTTAGGAAACTCCATTGAGCCCGAGCTCCCTCGGGTGTGTCTTCCGCATTCCACGTATACAAGGCAACGGAACCATCTGCGTGACCGGTTGCGAGGATGCCCAGATGGGAGTAATCCCGCTCGTGAAATGCAATGGACGTCACATAGGGTAATCGTGTACGAGGCACGCCCGACGTGAGATGCAATCTCGCAATCGGTCGCGCGTTGATGCTATGCAACCACAACGAGTGGGTAGAGCATGTCGCAATGTAACCCTAAATCTTGATCGTGAGATGGTGCGTGATCAAATCTTACCGTCTCCAACGTACCGTTGATTCATTGATCGCGACGAGATGCACGACTGCATCTTGGATCGAGCTGTCTCCGCTAGCGTGCCAAATCGATCGGACGTATAGACCCTTGTTGAGATCCCACAGAATGGCACTCCCATCTAAGCTGCCACTGATCGCTACCGACCAAGCCCTGGATACACGAAGACAGGTTATAGGAGCGCTATGTTTGCGCAGGAGATGGACGAGCGACAGCGAGGGCCCCTGTCCTTTACCCGTTGCCGAACCCACGAATGGCGACGTCGGCAGAGATGCGTGAGAGAGGCGCCAAGTGCGCACCAAGGAATCGTCCGATCCAGTCACAAGGGTGTCTTGGTCCGCAAATGCAGCGCAAGTAGGAAAAGTAGCTTCGATCGTTTGCACTACCTGAGACAAAAACACCGTCCGTCATGTTTGAACATGAGAGATCGTTGCAACGCGTACCGTGCCGTGATGAAGCACCCGTAGAGTGTCGTCTCTTCCCCATTGAACTTGTTCATCAGATCGCGATGGGGGAGAGAGCAGACCATGGGGTATAGGGTTCACTTTGCCACTGCCATCCTTTACTATGCATGCTACAGGTCCATCAAGTACCACTATGGGGGTCATGAGCGCATGACGATACAATGAATCCATCCCTCGCCTTACCTTTCAGTGGTCGAGGATCCCTGGTTAACGCTAAAGCATCCTCTGGTACTCCTCGGTTGACTTGCACTGAAAGGCTGAGGATACCCTGTAGATTCCTTGTTGGGTGAGGCGAAGAAAAAAACTTTCGCGGCGTCTGTCCAACTATCCACGGGGTAAGCCTACATCAAAAGAACACGCAGTGGACATAATCACAGTTGTGGATAATTCCGATCGTCGCTTCTCTCTCGACAGGGTCTGTGATCTTGTCCAGGTCTGTGATATAGTTGAGGATGCCTTATCGCTCAAACATTAGAATTGGCTTGCCTATCGCTCCCTCGTAGCTAAGCGGATGGAATACATTGAGAGAATCGACGTCGTGTTGCTTGCATCCCCATATAAGATCGATCCACGCTGGGAGATTCTCGCTCACGTAGCGACTCTCCAAAGCCTTCATAGAAACAAGCATAAGTAAAGTGCACGAACGGACGTGATGCGTGATACTCACTTGACGATGCCTGTGTACGAACAAGAGTGGATCCCCCTTTGCCCACGGGGGTAACTTTACGTTATGGATCTTTTCACCCGTGGTCGTTGAAGAACCAAAGTCGAGATTGGACAAGTTCTCAAGGAATCTAGCCACTGGGTAAGACAAGCACCGGTGCTCTGCGTGGGCTGAGCTTACTCTGGACACGTAAAAAACTCGGGAATGAGCTCTCTCACGTCTCCTCTCACGTCTCGTGATGCAGAGAGATATGCCCTTCCAATGTCACTATACATGGTGATCAGCAATGCTTGCAGGGTAGATCCATTTGGCCTACATGAACAGTCTATCTGGAAGATCCCAATCCCCACCCTATGAGAACGCATGAAGTTGATCGATCTGGTCTCAAGACAGAGACATACCTGCAGGGTCTTGAACATGCTCGTATACGGCGCCATGCGAATCAAAAAGTGGCAAACAATCATGGACCTGCCCGTCAAGCACGCATTAGCCGCCAAGACAGTGCCATATTGAAAATGAAGCATACGAGCTGAAATGGGTACCGTAATGAAACGGTTTCTCCTCGACGCTTTCCAAGTTTTCATAACGACTGCGGGCGATCTCACAACGTTCTGGCGTCAGAGCCCCCATTGGCTTGGAAAGACTAGGCAAACCGAACTGTGTCACCCGTAGGAGATAGAGAACTATGAAAGACGACTTACTCTCGGAACGAATCAGGCGATGAGAGATCCAACGTATCCGAGGTATAATCTTTCAAAATCCAGGCTTCCGGATCGTAGTCAGACAGATACTGGGATATGTCAATAGAGAAACATACGGAAGACTGGATACTGCGTTGCATCGCTCGGCGTGCGTCCCGAAAGTTGGTTCAAGATACTCAGATAGGTGTACTTTGAATGGATCATCAAGTCAGACATGAAGCATGTAGGACGGACTGGTCCACCTACATTGCTGATCTCTCTATTTTTCCACCGTCGTTGAGCGGTTGCCAGCGCCTTTTCATGAGTAGTGAGTGCCACCTTTCCTTTTCCTTTTGGCATCGCTATGCTCATCTCTCGTAATACTAGCCCGAGTGTCGACAAATGCTCATGGGTCGAATGACGCGTTATGATAACTTGCAGCCTCTGTGAAATATCAAGACGATGGGCACCATTCAGGAAGACGGCCAACAACGTTCGACTATCCTTGAAGAAAATTTCTAGACTACCCTCTATTAAGCCGAACATCCATATAACCACCAGGATCACACACTCACGCGACATCCCGAAACAGAAACGATTTGTTTGAAAACCCTGCAATCTGTTCGAGCGACCTGCGATTCCATGAGCATGGTGCGCGCGCAAGGATCCTGTGACTCCCAACTCACCACCGCCGTGCCCTCTGGGGACTACGCAAATGGGGCGTACTTCCGGTAACGAAAAACATCCCTTTGGGGGCATCGACAGCATCGATCAATTCGCCTGCGTCGTTCTCGATCAGTCCATCCAACATATAGAGGTGCGTATGTCCGAAAATGAGTAACCCGGCTGGGAAGCAAAGTCAAAGGCGCGTCGACGAAAAACAGAATACGCATACGATAGGAGTCCACCCCCGATACTCGGCATATAGTGCTCACAGCCTCGATAACGTCTCCCGGTTCTAGTTCGTGCCTAACCCGACGATGCTTGTCTTCCGCAATTTCATCCATCAGAGCATTTCCATTGTCGTCCGACAACGCTTCCGCATCATCCTTGATCGAACCGTCCGTCTGCAAAGTGGAGGAGACTTCAGTATCTCCCCCATCATTCGTCGTGCTATTATTCTCTGCGTGGTGTACCAGACCAGGCGACTCAGCGAATGGTTCCAACTTGTTCCTGAGCAACGTTGAGCGAAATCACAAGAAACGGAGGGACATGGCTCACCGCGTCCGATGTGGGCCTTCCGTCTCGTCCAGTCTCCAAATCCGTTCAGGTCCGAGATGGCACCACACATCGCGTTCCGAGCATCCTCCCAGAGTACCCTCGCTAATTGCCGCGATGCGTCGACGACGCTCACGCCTGTGATCCCAAGATAAAATCACACAGCACGCTAAATGAACCATGTCTTACATGTCGATAAACGATTTCCGATAGCGTTCCCGCTCAGAGGCAACGATCGTATTCCTCCATTCCTCCAAACGACTGGTACTCTTGCGTAGTGCCTCTTCCTGCACAGACGCAAGTCTACTAGACGAAGGGGTGACGACAGGCCTCGTTGGTTGGGATCCAGGCTTGGTGATTTCCAATATCTAGTATGCCAACCACGTCAGACGTGTCTCGAACCGAATATTTCCCTGTCGATTACCTGTTGCTTCTGGGCGGGCGATACGTGATTGCCCGTCGCTACCAATAACCCAAGGTGTGTCAGTTGTGTGGATACCTTTGAATCGTCGTTCCCAGGTGAAGACGAGAGACATTCGATGAGTATCTCGGTTGAGCTTTGTGATTTGAATAGATGACGAAACGACGAATGTGAACCATGTAGATCGATCAGGTCATCGAGAATTCGTTCAACAACAGGTCTCGACGGTCCTGAGTCGAAATAATGTCAACGCTTTTTGGCAATATGGCGAGAAAAAAGGACTAACCTTGGATATGGGTGTCCGAATATACTAACAAACCCTGGCGAAGTGCAAGTAACACGACAGCAAGCATCTGGGGACACTTGACAGCCTTGGAGGCAGTCCCACTATCTCGCGCTGGCTGCAACAGTAGATCGAGAGCGGCCTCGTGAATGACATCGTTCCAGATAGGCGGCAACGCCTTCTTCAACGTAAGCCAACCACTCGCGAGCTCGAATTTCTTCCCAAACGAAGAGGAGGTACTAAAACAGATACCGATGATCACAAGAATTTGACAAACGAGTGCGGGAGATGGTTCAGGTCCGAGCCACAGCAACGCGATACGTGCAACCGGTAGGACTTCTGCAAACTTCATGTACATGGTCGGGATTCGGAGGAGTGATATGACCGCGTCCAAGACGAGTCGCGCTTTCTCGTTGTTGTTGCTACCTCCTATAAAGGAGGCCCGCGGCGAAGGCAGTGGAACAGGGTCTACAGAGTAATCATGCCTCGTCCCTTACAAACGAAAGCACTGTACGCACCAGAGGAAACGTTCGCCGCAATATACGACGCGACCGGTTTGATAGCATCGTTGGCAGAGAAATGAGCTTGCATGACAACCCCAAGTGCGTTCACGATATGAGGAACCGTTTCCGGAGGGTACCATGACGTTTGCATAACAAAAAGCAGTCTACGCACAAGGTTATGTTTTGATAAGCGAACCTTGGCATTGAATTTCCTGTAACGGCTAGCGCGCAGGAGAAACGCAAAATGTTCAAGATGTGCTCGCTGAATATCGGTGGTTGTCATTGACCAAAGTTCAAAGTCGAGGGCGATGGCAGTGTATGCAATCGTATTTGTGATGGTAGAAACGCTTAAACAGCCAGCCATGAGTCATGCAGTAAAAGCAACATGAAACGTCTCTTACTCTGGAGACCGAAAACTGAGCCCAAGAAACTCGAACAAGATCTCAAAGGTCGTCATATTGATCAGGCGACTCTTTTGGTAAAGGATGCTGGCAAGTACATCGTAACCAGCTGTAGTCATCAGCAACGAACATGGATATGGAATGTCATTCTTACCGACTCGTTCCATATCCTCCGAAGTTTGCCAACAATTACGGAGACTATCGCATAGGATGGAGATGGTTCGGGACAGTTCATGCGACGTCTTCACCGTTTAACGGGATATGCAACAAACGACATCCAGCAGTGCTCACCTCCGCAAGAGATACCAAACAAAGTACCAGCCGAGCACCGCCTATACTCCACAGCGCAAGGTCTAATGGTCGACATGGAACAGCAACGACGGGTCCAAAGATGGCGCTGGTGCCTGCGTCGTGTTTTTCTGAGAGAATGTGGGTATCTAATTGCGGGAAATCAGCGATATCCTTGGTGATAATCTTGCATAGAATCGAAGCTTCGGTGATCGGGACGCCATCTCTGATGGCTTTCTTTATAGACGTTTCTCCAGACATCGATCCAGGGGCACTCATGTGCATAGTCAGTGACGTGGACGCTTCGTACGTGAGGAACCGTATAAGAGCTCTGTCTTGAAAGTTTCCTTCGTATCTGGGACCCAGGTGATGGATAAATCTAGGGAGTTCGTCATCTGGCCCTGATTAGCGACAAGAGGATGCGAAGACAAGGGGACAGTCACCTAGTGGAGTAGAAAGAAGATATGCCGACACGACACACCAACTAGCGGCCCTATCTGGTCTTTTGTCACCCAAGGAAAATTCACCAACACAGTTCTCGTGGATACTGGGATAGGCCCAGTTGAACGTTTCACTAAGAACACCATCTACAAACACGCCTAGACAGAATATTAATTCTGGGACAGTCGATGATATGCCTAAACGTACGAACGGCAGCTTGAGAGGCACGATGCGGGTAGTAAACAAGAGTAATATGGGTCCAGCGCGAGGTTTCTATTCGTGTCTTGGATAACATTGTAAACTCCTGGCGAGAACTGGTTCGTAATGCAAGAGCACCGTTGTTGTGTATGCACAATTCTATAGCAGAACGTGAACCAAAAGAGATGTTGAATATTCTGTGTGCCACAGAGGGCATCCTTTCGAACCACGCCCATATCTATGGAGGGCAGATGTAACCTACAGCGCCAGAAAAAATATTTCATGACACTTGCCATGAATGTTAAACCAGACGTTGGAAGTGTATTGCCGCTACCGAGCGGCACTATCACGGCAGACCTATCCTGGAAGCAAATGTGAGGCGGCCATTTGGATCTCAAGGCGGTGCGAATGAAGTCGATCATCTTTGTATCCAGCGATTTGTCCTCTTTCACTGCGCACTGAAACAATCGTTGCGCGTCTGGAGTGGAAGTACCCATCTCGAATAACCGTTTGATGATCTTGCACTGCAGCCGACGTTCCGCAGCATATGAGCCCAACTGGTCTGTTGTAGAAGAAGAGATGAAACTAGAAAATATGGGCGTCAGTATACCCAACATGCTCAAGACGGCGAGATTGCGATGGGACGACTGGGTGAGGTGCTCCAAGATCTTATAGACTATGAGCCGGAGGGAGTTACTCGTCGTGAGAGATCCGAGCACAAGCTCCCAGACGATGCTAAAAACACGAGGTAGATGGATGGTGCCAAGAGTTGGCGCAAATTCCAAGAAATGGATATCTAGCTCGTGGAGGTCATGACAATATGCTTGCAGCGTCACGAATAGGTCGACCACAGCGAATTCATGGAAAGAGAGGGAAAGAAGACACCCGAGGGTCTTTTCGAAGGTGACCGGATGTTTGATGAGCGCGTCGCAAGCGTCAGACAAGGCCGCATAGCCAACATACTCCTGGAACTGGATTGTAAGAATATGGACAATACAGAGTTGATGACTAACCTCGAAGAAGGTCAAGTTGATCGAGTGTCGATCCAAAGCCTTTGAAGTGAGCATGAACGCAAGCTGCATACAATCGAACACTTGTTGCGTTGTCTGAGGACTGGACAATGCAGATGGGGTCGCTGGTAGTGTCGACAGGACGTGCATCAAAATGAGAAATCCGTCCGCTTCACGAAATGCATCCAATGTTCCAGAGTGTTGCTCTCCGACGACAGACTGAAGGGAGTGCAAGATCTGCCAAACATGGTTTGTGAACCCAAAGCAGGCTCAATGATGCAACATTTGGTTTTACCGTGATCCTCGAGTAGGTATCTTCTGCCAACTTTAATTCCTCCACCAGGGATTTGACCTGGCTTGCGAGAGGGTTTCCACCACTGGTGGTCGGCGCGACCAGTATGTTGGACTGAGCATCGTCGTTCAAGTTGGTCTCGTGTGCGTGATCCTGAAGATTTCGAAGAGGCGCTAGAAGCGACCTCAGCATTTTATAGAAATGAAGGTCGATCTCTCAGCAAACGTTCATTACAACTGGGAGTTCAAAGTGGAGTGGAGTTGCGCGTGTTGGACGCGATGGACTTGACAGCTGCGGCGACTTCCTTTTTTGGACGATTGACCCTGTCGTCAATGTACACTTCAAGTTATTATAATACACAACATCTGGAACTTCTATCACTCCCTCTTCGCATTGATGATATCCACAAACTCGGGCTTCAACGATGCACCACCCACAAGGAACCCGTCAACGTCCGACTGCTTCGCTATCCAAACCCATCCGAATTCAGCACAGGAACCACGAGGGAGGAGATGCACGCACCAAGTTCCTTGGAATTCGCCGCGGTGACAGAGCCGCCGTATATAACCCTCGTCGTCTCCGCAACGCTCTCAGACACCTGCGTCTTCAAGAATTGACGGATCTCGGCATGGGCGTCTTGTGCCTGTGCCGCAGTGGCAACTCTGCCCGTGCCAATCGCCCACACCGGCTCGTACGCAATCACAATATTGCTGTCAAAGTAAAAATTCGGGGTCGGGGTTGGATTCGGGTCGGCAATGCCGGGGAGACGTACCTCCAGTAAGCCGCATCCTTGAGGGTGTCAACGACAGCCTGGAGCTGTGCGTTGACCACCTCTGTCGTCTTCCTTGCTTCTCTTTCCGCGAGGGTTTCCCCGACACAGAGAATGACTTTGAGAGAGGCATCCAGAGCTGCCTTGGTTTTGTCCCCGACGACCTCGGACGTTTCATGGAACAGTGTGCGACGCTCCGAATGTCCTAGGGATGGTGTTCAAACATGTCTTTGTGGATCGCCGAGCAGACGTGGACGTACCAAGAATGACGTATGGAATCCCGGCGTCGACGAGCTGGGTTGGACTGAAAAGACACTAGTAAACACTCGATAAAATATGAATGACGTCCGTTTGACCTGATCTCGCCCGTGAAGGCGCCCGATGACTTGAAGTAGCAGTTCTGAGCAGCGAGCTGAATTTCCTTGCGAACAAGGCCCTTGAGGGGGATGAGATATAGCGCAGGGGGTGCAATGGCGACCTCTATCGCACTTGATCCTTGAGTCCTGCGAGATGGTTTCTAGGTGATTGGACACGCACCGGTCGAGAGATCTAGATCAGCTTGATTAAGGATATTGATGATGTTCTTCTTCTGCTCCACCGAGCCGGGGTTCATCTTGAAATTACCTCCGACGAAGAATTGGCGAGGCATCGTTGTAGATGATAGTAGAAAGTCAAGGTGGTGTTACTTGAGATTTGATCAATCTTTGAACCAATTCGGTGACTGCTCTCGGGCTCTACTGGGGGAGGTAGAGTGGGTCATACCAGTCCGATCTGGACGATCCAACGAAGTAGCTTTCACGCGGACCCAATCACTGCACGAGTCCGATTCAAGATTCCCCCGGTGATTATCACTGTTATATACTGACTCGGACTCGAAATCGCAACAACCCCCGTTTCACCTGTTACAATGGCATCTCCTCGTACGTGGCTCATCACAGGTACGTCGTCCGGTTTCGGACGTCGGCTTGTGAGCATCGTCCTCGCCCGCGGTGATCGCGTCATCGCGACAGCCAAAACACTGACCAACATCACTCACTTCATCGACGAAGTCGATGTGCAAAAAGCGTCAAACATCCACTGCGCACAGCTCGACATTTCCATCGGAACAGAGCAAGTGCAACAGCGGATCGATGCGATCATTCATGATTCGGGGTGGGGCACCGTGGACGTGCTCGTGAACAACGCAGGCGTGGGATTCCCTGCGTTCGTCGAGGAAGGCGGGTATGTCGTCCAAAAAGAATGCTGACAATGGGGTGACATGCGAGCTCGTGCGCAACGTAGAGCGGAGTTAGTGCGCTATCAGTACCAGACGAACGTGTTTGGAACGCTCGATGTGACCATGGCAGTCTTGCCTTACATGCGCAAACGTGAGTACTGGACATGATCGATCCCCGATTCGCATGACACGTTTGATAGAGCGAAGCGGGACGGTCGTCATGATGGGCAGTCGAAGTGCATGGAGGACGGATATCAAGGTACAGTACCCTGCATTTGTCGATATTGTATGACGCATGACCGTTCCAAAGGGAATTGGTAGGTAGCGCTGAAGCCATCCGACAACAATCCTGACCTCGTTCGTCAGGCCTCTACGGGTCGTCCAAGGCGGCAGTACACGGTAAGGCTTCTTCCAGCCCGAGCTAGAACGACGTATTCATGCACTCTCGCCAATCAGCCATCGCAGAGACTATGGCTGTCGAACTCGAGCCCTTTGGCATCCGCATGCTCATCGTCGAGCCGGGTGCGTTCCGCACGGAAAGGATCTACCGCAACGAGTTTGACGAATCAAACCCGATCCCCGATTA